>CM020620.1:26273387-26406842 GCA_009829735.1 Pyropia yezoensis
GGCGTCCAGCCTGGGGCGCGCACGCCCGTTCTTCGACCTGATGCGTTGGCTTCCATCACGCCCATCGTGGTGGGTTGAGTACGGACCGTACATGGAGACGCCGGCGGCATTGTCGTACGTCGCCAGTGGGCTTAAAGACGCAGATAACGCGGCTTGGGGCGTCGTGTACGACGAGTTTTTCTGCTTTGCCTTGGCGGCTTGGGTGCATTGGCTCGTCCATGACGGACTTTTTTGCTGGTTGCCGGACCAAGTGACCGAGTGGTTCGACGGGTTGGACGTGTCGCGGCTGGCCGATGGGCCCGGGGGTGAGGAGCGTCTTGCGACGTACCACCGTATGCGTGATGCACACGCCGTCTTCCCGTGGACAACCATTGTCGCCGACGTCCGCCGACGTGATGAGCGCACCAAGGCGGCTCGCCCAGTGTACGTCAAGTTGGACGCGACGGCCAAGTATGGCTTCGTTCTTCGTCAGCCGTGCGGCGCGTTTGATTGGAAGTATGACGCCTCGTGGGAGGGTGGTGACGAGTCGTCCGGACCGGGTCGTGGTCCCGGTCGTGGTCGTGAGACCGGTCATCGGGTGCGGGACGCGTCTCGGTCGTTGTCGCCGGTGGCCGGTGCGGGGTCAAGTGACCGTGTTAACCCTGGTGTGGTTGCCCCTGTGTCCGGTGGGACCGGTGGCACGGAGCCGATCTGGCCGTCGGAGTGGGCCCGTGTGGGTGCTGTTGCCCTGTTGGGGACTGACCGGGTGGGTGCCTTGGCTGGGCAAGTGGTGCCTCGTGGCGCAACGGCTGGGCGTTGGCCATTGCTTGGTCTCGTCAGACCGTGGAGATTGATGACGTTCTTCGTCGGGTCAGCGGGATGACTGAGTCGGAGGCCGTTGAGGCTTTGGTGTTGACGGTCTCCCGTTTGGCGGATCCGTCTCGCATTCGCGATAGCTTGCTCAGTGAGCTGCGTCGTGCGCCCTCGGTGGAGGCTCGGGCTGCGAGTCCTCGTCGTGTTGACGTTGGTGCCATTCTTGGCGGTCGTCGTCGACAGATGTCGGATGACGAGGAGGAGGATGCGCCTCGTGCGCCGGCTCGGCGTGTGCGCTCGCGCAGTTCGTCTTTTGACGAGGGCTCGCGACGTCGCCGTTGAGGGGGGGGTTGGGAGGTGAGGGTGTTGCCGCACGGCTTGTGTTAGTCTTGTTTGTACTTGTGTTGGCCCTTTGGCTTGTTGTTTGTTTGTTCGTGTTTGAACATGAAGGCAGCCCTGGCCCATTCTGTTGTCTTTTTGTCCGATGTTAGGACTGGCCGGAGTATCTTCGACTCATGACAGAGCCGTTTGGCTTTTGAGAACCATGAGGCATGTTCCCAGCGTGGGGTGACCAGGAGGGTGTCCTTTGGACTGGATTGTAGCTCTGTGACCACTTGGTCAAGGGTGTGGGTGGGGGGTACCCTTAGGCAGATGCCATGTGAGTTCTGCTCCGAGGCAGTGACATGCCTCTCCGGCTGGTAGCTCAACTGGCCATAGTGCTTGGTGAGTTCTGGGAGTTCCCAGAGTGGTCCCCATGTGGGGGAGGTGAAGTTCCGGCATGCCTCTGGCAGTGTTGACTTCATGTAGTACACAGGGATGTTTTCCTGGACCGAGCGGTCTGCGTTGTCCCATTGGACATTAGCCTGTACCACCCCCCATGGGTCGACGTAGACCGCGAGTATGTGTGGTTGCCAAATAGCGGCGGCTGCGCCAGTGAGCGCAACAAGTCCAGTTGCCAGAGCAACCTTGGTGGTTGGCTTTCGTGGCTCACGCCACGTGTATCCAGGTATTTCTACCTTTTTGGATCGCAAATGTCGAATGACAAGGTTACGTGGCAAGTTTTCCACTGGTTCCCACGTGTCGTCCTTGGGGGTATAATCATACCATCGGACTTTGAATTCGTACGAATCTCCAGACCGTCGGTGAGACATGAGTTTTTCGATGACGTATTCGTCGTGGACGGTTGGCTCCGGCCGTGGTTTGTCAAACCCATCGAGTAGTGGGTGTGGTGTGGACTCATTGGAGTTGTCCGGCCGGGGTGCCGCAGTGGCATGATCGCTGTTGATGCGTTTCTCGATACCATCGACGTCAATGACGAAGGTAGAGTCGTCCGCGTCGACGACTATGAATGGCCCGACGGCCTTGCTCTGCAGCTTGTTAGCTCGTTGATGGTTTGTCGTATAGACATAGTCGCCGATCTTGATCTTACGATTGCGCGTCCCAACGTGGGCATCGAAGTTACGTTTGTAACGTTGTTGAGTCTTGGCGAGGGCCTTGATGACGGCCGGGATCTGCAGCCGCAGTCGGGCCATGAACTCGCGCTTTCTCGCGAGCGGCGATCCGTCATTGAGGGTCCCTCTTTGGGATATGGACGTGCCTGGTGGCAAGTTACGAACCGACAGGTTAGGGACACGTCGTGGGATGACAAGCTCGAATGGCGCTAGTCCAGTGGACCGATGTGGTTGGCTGTTGTAAGCCATAGTCAGGACGGGCAGAAGCTCGTCCCAGCGCTTGGGGTCCTCGGTCACGTAGTGACGCAGTTGTGTAGCAATCGTACGATTGTACCGTTCGACTTGACCGTTGGTCTGTGGGTGGTACGCGGTGGTGCGCACCGTCTCGACTCCGAGTACCTTCATCACGGCGATGAAAAAGTTTGACATGAACTGGGGTCCTTGGTCGGACAAGATCTTGTCCGGTGGGCCATAGCAGGCTATCCAGTGTTCAATAACAGCGGATGAGACGGAGATGGCCGTGATGGTCTTGAGTGCGATGCACTTTGTAAGCTTTGCAAAGCGGTCCGTAATGACCAAGATGAATCGATTTCCGCTTTTGCTTGCTGGCAAGGGGCCGAGGATGTCGATCGACAGTTCCGTCAGTGGTTCTGACGCCGGGAACAGGGTCAGAGGCGTCGTATGCTTACGCAACGCTAGCCGGTTCTGTGCACAAGTGGTGCAATTGGTGATGGTCTTGTGGATATCCGATATCATGGATGGCCAGTAGAACTTTGTTCTCATAGTGAAGTACATCTTGTTCATGCCCGGGTGGGCGGCCGTGGTGGCCATGTGTTGGAGCTTCAAGAAGACATCTTGTTGCGACTTGGGGATGACCAGTTGGTCTCCATACACAGTTTTGCGACGCAGTGCGTTGTTGTCGTCAAGGTAGAATGGCTTGTGTCCTCCGTTGTTGACGCTGTCGATGATCGACTTGCAGAAATCATCCGATTGTTGCTTGTTAATGACTTCATAGAAGTCAAGAGGCTTGGGGTCGGTTGTGCCTGTGTACCTGTCCGTTTGGACGCCGTGTGCCGTCTGGGCCACCGCTAGACATGGTATGTCATCGTTGATCGTTTCGTTCATCGCGTTATTGTCCGCGCGGGACAGGAAGTCGGGCAGGTGGTGACTAGCACCTGGCTTGTATTTCAGTTCGAAGTCGAACTCTGCGAGACGCATACGCCATCTCATCAACCGACCGCTAGAGTCGGCAGTGCTGTATATCCAGCTAAGGCTTTGATGGTCCGATCGGATTATGAAGTGTTGTCCTTCTAGGAAGTGCCTCAACTTGAGGACAGCCCACACAATGCCAAGGCATTCTCGCTCCGTTGTGGAGTAGTTGAGCTCCGCTGCGTTAAGAGCGCGGCTCCAGTAGCCGAGTGGCTGTGGTTTTCCATCGTCGTCCGTTTGGAGTAACGTGCAGCCGAGTTGATACGCACTTGCGTCGACATCGAGCGTTAGCTCACGCCCAGCCTTAGGCAAGGCCAAGATTGGTGGGTGCACCAAGGCGTCACGGAGGTCCTCAAAGGACGCCAACTCCTCGGTCGAGGGTGGGGGCAGGTCCGGTGGGACGTCTTTCTTGGTCAACGCGTTTAGCGGTCGGGCTCTCTTGGTAAAGTCTACCACGAACCGTCGATAGACGTTGCACATGCCGAGAAAACTCTTGAGTTGGGTCTTGGTCTTGGGGAACGTTGCTTGACGCAGGGCGTCGGTGTTCTTGTTAACAACGTGGAGTTTACCAGGCGTTATGCTGTGGCCGAGGTACTCCACCTCGTTGGAAAACCACTTGCACTTCTCAAGATTGAGAGTCACGCCGGCCTCCCGTAGTCGGGTAAGGACCTTGTCTACATCATGGATGTGTTGTTTGGCGGTTGCCGAGAAGATGATGACGTCGTCTAAGTAGACGAGGCAGACTTGCCACTTGAGTCCGGAGAGTATAATATCCAGGGCACGTTGAAACGTCGCCGGGGCATTGGTCAAGCCGAATGGCATCGTTGTCCAGTCGAAGATGCCATAGTGCGTTGTGAAGGCCGTTTTTTCTTGGTCCTCCTGCCGCAATGGCACTTGCCAGTACCCAGCGGTACAGTCGAGAGAGGTGAATACTTTGGCGTCTCCGAGGGAGTCGAGACAGTCCTCCATACGCGGGAGGGGGTACGCATCCTTCTTAGTGATGCTGTTCAACCGTCGATAATCGACACAAAACCGGGCCTTCCCATTTTTCTTCGGTACGATGACGACTGGACTGGCCCAGTCACTGTGACTTGGTTTAATAACCTTGAGCTTCAACATCTTGTTGATTTGATCGACGATGATCGCCCGTTTGAACGCACCGGTTCGATAGGGCTGCGCCCTTATAGGGGCAACCCCAGGTGGGGTGACGATGGCGTGCTCTGTAGCGTGTATGACCCCGAGGGTCCCGTCCCACATCTTGCCATGCTTGGCCAACATCGACTTAATTTGCGCGTGCAAATGTTGGGGAGCCCCGTCGAGGTTGATGTCGTCAAGTGACGGTTTGGGCTGTTCGGTCTCTGGGTCGGTTGACACCGTATCCTCCGTCGGGGCGGCGAGGACTTGCCCGAGGTGGGGCTCGGCAAACGCGAGGACGCAGCCCTTTCGCAGGATGGCCGTGTCTGGCCCGAAGTTGCATACCTTAACCAGAAATGGTTCGTCAGGTTTGATGGTGGCGAGTCCGCGGGCGACTGCCATGGTCTTGTGTCGGCACAATCGTGCGTTTGGTTGAAGAGTAACCAGTCCCGGCGTGTCACATCTGACCATAATCCATTCCTCGGTCTTGCCCTTGAGGCGCGTTTGTTTGCAAGCACGGACCTTGGTCGACCCCCCGGCCCATTGGGGCTCCATGACGTCGTCTTGACGGATGCTCAGGATTGGGGAGTGGCCGATCGAATGGTTTTCATCACCTTGCCAAACGATACGTTTGCGGGCGGGCAGGATTGCCTCGATGTGCTTATCGATGAACTCGGTCCCGAGTATGCACTTGACCGACAGGTTGGGCGTAACGTAAAAACGTTCAAAGGCTTGAACCCCTCCGGTGTCGATGAACAAGTGGATGGCTTGGAGAGCCTTGATTGTTTGCCCGTTGGCATCAACAATGTGCGGTGCACTGGTTAACGTGTCGGCGTAGTCGCGCCAATGTGGCGGTAGAACATCCGGCCGGATGAGGTTGACGCCAGCTCCGGTATCGAGGATGGGTCTCATACTCCGCGTGTTCGCGAGCTCCGTGCCTATACAGGCGGCGATTTCATAATGTCGATGAGCTTTGCTCAGTATCTTGGTGACCTTAGGTCTATCTTGTCGGGCAGGCAAGGGTGCGTCGGGGAGACTGCTCGGTGGTCCTCGACTTACTCGTTTTTCGAGTCGGCCTTGCCGTCGCCGGCGTCGTTGCTTTCGACGTCGTCGTCGTCCGAGTCCGGCAGGACTTCGTTCTCGACGATCGCATTGATCTGCTTGCGGACCGAGTCGTCAATGAGTGCCATCACTCGTGCCTGACGTCGTTCACGACGGGGCTTAGGGCATCGAGAGGCAAAGTGTCAGCGCTCGTTACAGTTGTAACAGATGTCGTTCGCTCGCGGGTTGGGCGTGTCCGTGCGGACAGCCCTAATGGGGTCGAATGGTCGATCGACCGTGCGCGCTGGGGGCTCAGGGGTAGAGTCGATTTGACTAACCTTGATCATGGCTGACCGGCTGGCCTTGATGGACTGCCGCAGGCGCGTGGCGCCTTCCCAAAACCCATGGGCAGCTGCCACTGTGTCCGCCATTGGGCGATCAGGGAACTGACTGTCCAGAACACGGACGTTTGGTTTGATGAGGTCTGAAAGACCGTTGATGAAGACATCCTTCACGTCTTGGGCGGAGAACAGGCCACAGAGGCGATCGCACGCCGCCTCCACGCGGGAGGCAAACACGCGCGGGACCTCTGTGTCCGCTTGATTCATCGTAATGATATCGTGGTAGGCCGTTGCCAAACCGGCATGAGTTGCGTACTTCTTGAGAAGCCAGTTGACTCCTTCACCATAGGTGGTGAGCTCGTAGTGCTTGCCACTGACAACCGTGTTGGCCGCGCTGGCGAATGCGCGCTTGGCGGCTCCCGCCAGCCGGAAGGCGATCAAGGGGAACGCCCGGCCGTGGGTCAGCCCTGCCGCGTCGCAAGCTCTGCGAAAGGTGGTGAGGAAGGTGAAAACACCGAGGGGGTCGCCACCGTTAAAGGTCTCTTGACCCTGGAACGCCCCGTCTAGGCGCTTGTTCATCTTGCTAGCATCTTTGACCATCGATGGTGTATACTTGGTGCTCCGTCGGAGAAGGAAGTTGGTCCTGTAGTCCAAGAGTGACTTAAAGCGACTGTTGCCGGGTCGAATGACCAACTTGCGGTCACCCAACTCCGTGAGTTCAGCTGCCGGCGCCGGTCGGCGCCGGAAACGACGTGCACGTCGACGGTGCGCGTCCGAACTTTCCGTAACGGAATCACTGCTCGATGAGGTCGGGCTTGACGGTGGGGAAGGGTCCCAACGACCGTCATAGGTTTCGTCCGAAGACGAGGAAGACGAGGACGACGAGTTGTCGGATGACATCCCATCATCAGCGGATGATGCGCCTCCCTCCCGGGCGTTCGAACGCTTAGTCGAGACCCTGACCTTTAGGTCTTCGACTTGGCGCTCCAACGCGCGGATCCGACGGTTCTTCATCTGAAGATTGCCAATAGGCAGGCTGGCGTGGGACGCCCCTTGAGCAGGTCCCCGGGTCATCTTGCCCACCGGCTGTCGGTTCGACGTCGTCCGTTGACGAAACGCCTAATTTGAGGGTGGCTTTCTCAGCTCCTCAAGAGTGGTCACCAGTTTGGTGTTAGACTTCTCCAACTCCTTGTTGGCGGCCTCTTGGGCCTCAAGACGGTCGCGAAGTGCCTCCACCACCGCCTTCAAGCTCTCCAACTTGAAGTTAGGAATATCCTCCGCGTCGGGGTTGGGGGGGGTAACCTCGGGTGCCGGACGGCGGCTTGTTCCGCTCCCTCCGCCTGGTGGCGTGTAACCCGAAGGCAGGGCAATCCCCTTACCCTTCGAGCGCCGAGCGCCATCAGGGGCTCCCGAAGCCATATCGCAACCCGGCGTACTTGCGTCGGCGCGCCCTGCGTCGCCAACCAAAAGGTCCTCGTGGCACGACGCCCGGCGTCGTCCAGCCTTCACTGATCGGTGATGTCGCCCTGCAACACCCGATCAAGAGATCGTCAACACAACTGCCACAAGGCACCAAGGAACACGTACGAGTGTACGGCAGCGCCGCACACGAGCAGTATCCCCTGCTGCTCCACCAATGTGGAATATGTGTTACCCAATATAAAGGATATGGGACCGACCGGCGCCCGGAAGGCAAAGAGGAAGCTATTACCGTAGAGGCAAAGAAGACAGACCTTTAGCTCCTGGACGTTCGATGGGGAGCAAGCCGGCCGAAGGCAGCGGCGAGTCCCCACGTCGCAGATAAGGGCGAAAACAATATGCCGGTCGAGCGACCGAGCGGAGGCCGGACGGCCGATCGCTACGAGCATAGCAATCAATATAAAAGATCCCTCCAAGGCAAGGACAGATAAACAATACAAAACAAAAGTAGTCCCCCAAAGGGCGAGCCACAAGCGGACCCATGCCAACAAGGCTGGGGCCACCAGTCAGGGGGGCTACAAGCCAGTAAATACCGGAATTCGGTACAAGGGGCGGATATGCTACAGCCCTCAGTGGTGCGCCTGGGCCAATGGGAGAGCCGAATTTCGATGTGGGCGCCACACGAAGCCGAAGAGGGAACGGGCCTCAGTCATGTTGTCAAGCGACCGCAGCCGCGGCACTTGTACTCTTCTTCACTGCGAGGTGACGACCTAGAGTGAGACATGAGGAGGGCAAGATTGTCTCTCACTCCGGCCTCAACACGCCTTAACCCTGCTGCAGGCGAATCCCAGAAGAGTCACAGTATCCCCAGGTGCTGGCCCCGGGAAAAGAAAACAGAATACGGCAGCACACAGGGTCTTCTTCCGGCGAAAGTCCACAACGGCGGTGTATGCGGCTTGGGCATTGCCATCATGTTAAGTGACTCGGTCCTTTCGGACCGGTCGCCACCGCAGGGACACAGCGTGTTCCCGGCTGCTTTAAGTGGGCCTGCGATCATCCCGATGGTCGGGAGATTTGGTCGGGATTATACGCTGCGCGCGTAGGGGCTTTTTGGCCATGGTACGCGACGGCAGGTCTCATGAGGAAAACCACCCTGCTGCCGTAGGCACCTACAAGCGAGATAGTCGACACGCTCGACATGACGGGATCTTGCTGGGGGCCTTTCCAGAGGTCTTGATGGTCAAGAGCCCCCCTCAAGAGCACATACAAGACCCCTTTTGAGAGCCAAAAAGTTGACCCCCGACGATGTGCTCATCTCTGACTGAGGACGCAAACTTGTGGACGAGCCGAGGCAAAATAAAGTTACGACGAGAGCAGCCAACACCACAGAGAGTAGGAGTGGAGACGTACTTATCGAAGTGAGTCTTCTTGTTCATAAATAAACGAGGGTACCTGCGTCGGAGGTGTGGTGGGGTCTATTTGCTCTATAAAGCCCCGATCACGACGCTTAATACAACCTTGAGTGGTATGGGCGGCATGCTGATGAGCTCTTCTTTCCTCTCATATCATCCGCTCCGTTTTTTGGTTCTATGTATCATGAGCACCATGTGCAGAAGTGCCGCCTCTGCAATCTGCGTCTGCACCCCCAACGAGGCGGATTGCCCTCCCCAATGGCCTTTCAAGCGGGGTCCGACAGGTCAGACTTTATTCCAGATCCTCAGAATTTGTCACCGTGACTCCGTGTGTCTCCCGGCCGGTGTAACTCTCTGTGGGGCACCCTCGGTGGACCGGCGGCTGTCGACCCTGAAATGGGGCCATACTTTTCGCACTTTTTTGCCCGTCTCGGGGGTCGGCCCGGGCCCATGTCCTAACTGAGGCCTGGAAGAGGGGTGCTCGGTTTTGGGGAGGAGCCTGGGAAGGCTGGAGGCCATGGTTCTGAGGACCTTTTTCCGTGTGCGGGTCCCTGTTTTTGAGAACGCTGTTCTTGGGGGAAATGTTCCATGTCATGGGCTCGTTTGATGAGTCCTCGAAGAAGCCTGGTCTTCGTGTGTCCATTGCCTGTTCATGTATCTCTGGCAGGGCCCCCTCCGCCTCTTGATGAAGGAGCCTCTCCCCCCCCTTCCCCTCCTGGACCCCTCTCCTGAAGTGGAGGTCTTCGGGAGACAAAAATCCACCCGACCCACGCCCACCGCGGCGGTCCCTGATGCCGGGACTTGGGCGGGGCCCCTTCCGTGCACAGAGGGCGGCCGAGCGGGGAGCAGGGCTTAGAGGGATATTTGTCCGCACGCGCCAACGTGCGCGACCAGTCGGGGCGATGTAGACCGCGCCCCGCGCATCTGCGGCATCGGGGTGATGATGCCTCGTCCTGGAGGAGAGGCGGGCAGCACGAAGGCCCTTGCTGCTTTTTGTCCGTAGAGCAGACTGTGTCTCTACGGAGACCCCCAATAACAGCTCCAGCAACGCCCTGCTCCCGCTTTACCTCACATCCCCTCTTCCCACTCGCACCAAGCCAAGTGCTCAGCCAAGCCAAACAGCGCTCGCTTACCCAGGAGAGCCTTCGCGTCCGCCTCGCAGCCACCCTAAGCTCGGTCGGGGCCGGCCTGCCCTCCCTATAACAACAAAATCAGCACCAGCGGCGTACCACCGCCACCATCGACGCCTTCGCCCACCCCGTTCCATGTACAACAGTTACTTCACCCCAGCTGCCGTGCCCCCAGGACGCCTAGAGCTCTCCCTATACCCCCGCTCCCTCCCTCCCACTATCAGCCCAATCGCCATTGAACAGCGCGTGTTGCTATCGCGGGCACCCTCCCTCGATCAAAAACCATCCCCGCCGCCGCCACCAGGCGCCCCCCCCTACCCCCCAACAAACAAGGCCGTCAGCGTCTGCCCCTCTCTCCCCCAAAAAATTGTAACCATCACCGCCGCTGCAGTCGTGGTCACCATGGCCGCCTCGTCAGCCACGGCGGCCGCCACTGTGGCAGTATTGACCCCCAGGTAGGGGGGCAACACGTGCCATGCAAGGGGCGGCAGGCCACTATAGTGCGTCCCGCAAAAAGTAGACGTGGACGTGTCGTGATCATGTCAAATATCGGCCACTGGACCAATCAAACCCACACTGCACGACCTGTGCACGTCCACTTTTTACGGGACGCACAGTAGCCTGACCCGTTCCTCCCCCTGCATTTGGGTCCATATTCCCTAAGTTTGGGATAGTTAGCTTAGTAGTAAATCCAACTTGGATTTGAGGGTTTTCTGCATTTATCGTCTTGAATTATCGTGTGGCCCGGTGGGCAGGTGCTGGGGTGGGAGATTCTGAGTGGCGAGGTTCTGAGGGGACCCTGGGGGGATAAGGGGAGGGACAGCGGGGCTTGGCCTTGCTTCCCCGTCCCGACCAAGAAACTGTTTGCCCACACACCATCTTCTTGTTTGTCAGTGGGGGGATTGCCCCACAACAGGGACAGAGTGTGTGCGACTTCCACTTCTTCCAGTTCCCTCGACACGGGAGGCAGCCCTTGCGCACCGCCCCAACTTGGGTGCCGCGTGTGCGAGTGGTTTTTGCCACAGCCACCATGGGCACCGAGGCGCACGGGGTCGCCGCCACCGCAGGCAACGGTCCAAGCAGGGTGGCCACCACCTCCGCCTCGGCCGCCGGGCCGGCCGTCACAGCAGCCGACGCCACCAGCGTCGTCGCCGTCCCCGCCGCCGCCGTCATCACCGCCGCCCCCCCCCCCCCCCCCCCCCCTAACACGCCGTCGTCGCAGCTGCCGCCGATGCCGCCGCCGTCGCTGACGTCGCCGCCGCCATCCCCCCCCTCCCCCCCCAAAACTCGTTGTCGCCGCAGCCACAGCGGCCGCCGCCATCGCCGTTGCCGCCGCCGCCACCGCCGTCCCCCCCGTCCCCCCCCCAAACTCGCCGTCGTCGCCGCTGCCGCCGACGTGGCCACCGCCGCCGACGTCGCCGCCGCCGCCGACGCCACCGCCGCCGTCGCCGCCGTCGCTGTGGCGTTATGAGCCCTTGGGACCGCTAGAGCCCGGGAGATTGACTTGGGACCCGGCTTGCAGCGTTACGGGGAACCACGCGCTGGCCGAGGATCCCTGCATCGGTGGCCCGGGGCAGTGTCGACACGCCCGGTGCCCTGATTGGTCACCCGGAGCGGTAAACTTGCCCGGTTGGGGGCATACTGACCTTCGGGTTGTTTGTTTGATTTTTCGCATTTGTTTTCCTTGCGTGATTTCGTGTCTTTCCCCTTTTTCCCACTGGGTTTTTTGGGGGGATTGACATCTGTGTGTGGGGGGATTTCGCTTGCTTTTTGTGTGTTGGCTCGGTGAGCGGCCGGTGCCTTGCTGGCACTTGGCCCGCTGGGGGCGCCCTCTGGGGGCCTCGCTCAGGGCCCCTGGAGGGGCCAGGGGGGGAGGTTCTTGAGGGGTGCTCCGGGGTTCTCCCCGGGGCCATCTTGTAAAATCAACAGTACTTTGGGTTCCATCTCCCTCGGGCTTTTGCCCTGTTTACCTTTGCCTCGTACCGTGGCGGGCGTGTGGACCAGCAAGGGCTCTTACCTGTTCCATCCTGGACTCCGGGCTGTGGTCTCTGTGTGTGTGGTCGTGGTTTCTGGTTACGGGAATCTGGGTCCCATTACGCTACAGTCGCCGCCGTCGCTGCTGCTGCTGCCGCCGTCGTTGCCATCGTCGTCGTACTGTACCCGCCATCGTCGACGCTGCCCGCGGCACCGGCCCGACCCCCCGTGTCGTGGCCTACCCCACCGCATGTACACCCCTCCCGCTGTCCCACTTGATGAGCACGCTGGAAGGGTTTACCGAAAGGGACCCACCACCGCTCATGTGGGGCCCATTACACCGGGGCATACCGTCAAGGCACCTGATTGGCTCAGGCCTATGACCCGATGGTTCTCGGAGGAATGAGAAAAGAACGCCACGTGTATCTCATTTCTGCAACGTACAGTACCATAGACTTAAGCTCAGGGAACTGTAAACCTCGAAACCCAACTAGGAAGGCTCCTGTACAGTACATACATATGTTTGTACATGCAGTACACAGCGCGCCGCGGGGGCGTCTTCTCTCGCGCAGCCACCGCCCTCTTAGAACACCAGCACCATCTGTCGTCTCGCCGACAACCCCCCACTCCCACCCAGGCGCATTGCTAACGCGTCCACCCCCCCCCCCCCCCCCCCCCTGCCCCCCCTTCCCCCTCTTCCCTTTCCTTACCCAACCCGCGTTCCTGGCCCACCTCTCCCCATCCTATGTTCACCCCCCCCCCTCCCCCACCGCCGTCCCGCCCGTCGCCCATCCGCTTTGTCGCCGAAGGCGGCAAGCACCTGCTCGTCCGCGGGGGCATTGCGCCGCCCGGCACGGTCGCGTCGCTGGTCAAGTGCCCGCCAGCTGCTCCCACCACCGCCGCCACCACCACCGCCGCCGCCGCTACCACCACCACCACCCCCACCTCCCCCCCCACCCCCCCCCCCACCACCACCGCCGCCGCCGCCGCCACCGTCCCCGACGGCGACGCCGCTGCCGCCGCCCCTCCTCCCGACGATGCCGCCGCCGCTGCAGCTGCCGCCGCCGCCGCCGCTGCCGCCGCGGCCCCCCCCCCCCCCCCTTTGACGATGAGGACCCCCCCCTGGGCGTCGCCCTCTGCTTTGCCAACACGGTCACCCGCCCCGCCCTGCGGGACGCCTCCCCCCCCGTCGTTGGGGTGTGCCCGCCCCCCGGCTGGCTGTCTGCCGCCGCCGCCGCCGTTGCCGGCGACCGCCCCGCGTGGCGCGCCGCGACGGGCTGGGCGGTCGACCCGGCCGCGGGGGCGGTGGGCCTGTCGCGCGACTTGATGGCCGCGTTTGGCGCCGCCGCCGCCGGCGGCGTGGCGCGCGGGGGGGGGGGGAGGGGGTGGTGGTGGAGGTCAAGCCCAAGCGGGCGCTCGGCTGCCGCTCCCGGCTGCTCCCCGTCGGCGCCGGCGTGGGCGTCCGCTCCCGCCCGCCCGCCGCAGCGGTGGTGGCGGCGGCGGGGGGGGAGCCCCCTGACGCGTCGGCGGCGGTGCTGCTGTGTGGGCGGCAGCCGGCAGACGTGGCGGCGGCGCTGGAGGGGGTGTGGCGCCGGGGGGACCGGCGGGTGCAGGTGTGGGCGCGGCGGGCGCTGGTGCCGCCGCCGCCGCCGCCGCCGCCACCACCCCCCGCGCCGGCAACCATGGGCGCCAGCGAGGCAGGTGGGGGGGAAGGCGGCGGCGCCCTCCCCGCCCCCCCTCCCCCCACGCCGACCGCCGCCCCCACCCCCACCCCCGAAGGCCCCATTGACGCGGTCTTTGCCGCCGCCGCCGCGGCGCTCGTTGCAGAGTCCGCCACCCGCGACGCGGTGGTGGGCCTCCAAGACGCAGACGCGCTCGGCGCGGTCGGCGCAGAGGCGGTGGTCGGCCGCCTCGGCGGGGGGGCGGACCTCGCCGCCGCCGTCTGGGCAGCCTACTTCGGCGCGCCCGCCGCCGACGCCACCGCCGCCGCCGCCGCCGCCGCGGGGGCGGCGGCGGCGGCGGCGGTGGCGGCGGGCGGGGGCTCCCCAGACGGGGCGTCCCCTGGGGGTGCTGACCGCGGGGGCGGCAGCGCCGCCGCCGCCACCGGGACGCGCTCCCCCCTCCTGGCCGACCCCCACCTGGACGCCCTCGAGGAGCTGGTGGCGTGGCCGACCGCCGCCGCCGCGGCCGCCGCGGTACGTGGCTGGCGGGCGGCGAAGGCCGCGGGGGCGGCGGCCGAGGCGGCGGCGGTGGCGGCCGCCGAGGACGCCCTGCAGCGGCTGCCGGTCGCCGACGCGGCGGGCCTGCTGGCGCGCTTTATGGTGGCGCAGGTGGCCAACGACTGCAGCTTTATGATTGCCCTGCGGCGGGAGCGGGCGGACGCCCCCGACGGGGACGGCGGTGGGGACGGCGGTGGGGACGGCGGCGACGACGACGGCCGCGACGGCGGCGGCGGAGGGGGGGACCGCGCTGGCGGCAGCAGCGGCGGCCGCGACGCCGACGGCGGCGGCGGCGGCAGCGACGCGGGCGACCGGCCGGCAACGGCGGCCGAGGCGGCGTGGCTGGCGTCCGCCCTCCCCCCGCAGGCGCCGCGGCGGCTCACCGCCGCCGACGGCAGCCGCTGGGCCTACGTGCTGAGCGTGGTGGACGTGGGGCCCAAGCCGCTGTCCAAGGTCGCCCGCTGGGCACGGCGGCTGCGCCACCGCGCCGCCGCCGCCGCCGCCGCAGAGGCAGCGGCAGAGGCCGCGGGAGGGGGGGCGGCGGCGTGAGCGACCGTGGAGGGGGTTTGGGTTGAGGGGCGGACGCGGGGGGGAGAGGGAGGGGAGGGGCGGGGAGGGGAGTGCTGTGGGGGGGGGGGGAGCGGCCGTCATGGCCGCCTCATCCCCCGTCCGTTGCACCGGGCGCTGTCGTTTTCCTTTCTTCTGCCGGCCACGGTGGACGGCTACCGCTGCCGCCGCGGGGGGACTCGCCCCTGTCGGTGCGCATTCTTTCCGTCCTTTTTTTTCCTCTGTGCATGGGGCCCCACCCGCGCAGGTGGACGGGTGCTGGCGGCGGGGGACGACGCCCGCGCGGCGGGCCGCTCCCCACCCCCCTCCCCCCCGGCCCCTTGGCAGCCGTGCCCCCGCCAGGCCCCACGGCACCACCCTGGCCACCGTGGCATGGGGACGGCCCCACACAAGGCGGTGGCACCGCCCCGGCCGGCCAACCGTCGTCCCCCCACCGCGGCGGCGGCGGCAGCGGCGGAGGCGGACGCGGCGGCGGCGGCGGCGGCGGCGGCGTCGGCGGTGGTGGCGCCGCGGCGGCGGTTTCCGGCGGCGGTTTCCGCCGTGCGCCTGCTGGGTGAGCGTGCCGGTTTGCCTCTGCAGCAGCTTCCTGCGCCCCCCCCTCGTCAAACGTCGAGGGCGGCACCCCCCACACACGGAGCGCTTGGGGGAAGAGGGCCACGCCAAACCCCCCCCCCCCCCCGCGCCCGCCTGCCACCGCAATGGTACAGCTGTACTGTACAGTACATATGTATTTGGAGCGAGGCGGCACGCCCACGCCCCGTCGGAGCAGCGGTGGGGGGCCGCGCTCGGGCGCGCGAGCGCACCGCGCAGCTCAGAGCGGTGGGGGGGGCCGGGGGTGCCGTTTAGGTCTGGCCGGCGGTGGGTCCTACTGTACCGCCGCGTGGTTTACCCAACGGGGGTCGTGCGTCCACGCCTCTCCCAAATCCACTGCACACCAGCACAGTACGTACTGCAGGGGGCGGGATGACAGGGCTGTGCCGTGCTCATTCCATTCCCACGGGCGGGAGGGGCGCGTGGGGGGGGCCCGTGCCGATCTGTAATCCCGCCGCTGTGTGCCGCGGAGGCGGTGGCCCCCCCCCCGCCCACCCCCGCAAGCACCCCGCTCCGCCCAACGGATCCCAGACGGACGCCGACTCGGCCGACGTAGCCGACGACCCCCCGCCCTACGTGGCGCACCGCCGCCACCGCCCCGTGGCGGCTGCCACCCCGCGGCGCTAGCCCGATCCCCTCCCCTCTCTCGCCCCCTACGTACCTGCCCACGTTGCGGGCGGCTCGGCCGGCAACCTCCTACGCAACGTCGCGTCACCAAAGCGGCATGCGCCGCTGGAGAGGCAGTGTGGGATGATCCCATGATGGGGACCCCGACAGGGGGGGGGAGGGTGGGGCTGTGTCCCACACCGCCGCTCCGCCCCCACCCCCCACCCTCTGCCTCAGTCCATACGGCGCATTTGTCGCAGTCGAGGCGGCGCGCGGCCGCGGCCGACGCGTCGTACCTGGTCGTGCCGTCGCAGCAGCGGCGGCCGGCGGGAGGGCGCCCCCCCCCCAGGCTGGGGGCGTCGGCAACAGCGTTGTCAGCAGAGGCCCCTCTGTTTAGCGGTCCCCCCGCATTCCCCCCGCTCTTCCTCTGCAGCCACCGCCGGTACGCTGAGGGCGCCCGTCGCGGCGCTGCTCTTCCCCCGCCGCGACTCGCCCACTCCGTCTGTCCCCACGCTGATCCCACACCGGTGGAGCGGTGGATTCGCTGGGTGGATTCCCAAGCCCCCCCCGCGCGGGGAGGGGCTCACCTTCCCCGCCTCCCCGTCTCCCCCGCCAGACCCATCTCCTGGCCATCCGCCTATCAACTGCGTGACACGCCACGTCTCGCGGCTGGCGGCGCTGCACTGTATGCGCGCCCAGCCACCGCCCACCTTTGCCGCTCGCGCCGCTCGCCCAGCACCGTACACAGACCCCCGCCCCCCCCTCCCCCCCCTGCAGGGACACGTTGTCTACGTATCACACATGATGTCAAATGCATATGGTACATACATACGTACAGCCCAGCCGCAGCGGGAGTGGCTGCTGCAGCGTGCTGTGCAGGCGGCTGACGGCCGCCGGCGCCGTCGGGTGTCCCGGCTGCGCGGGGCCTACCGCCCACAACTGTGGTATTCTGGTCGAGGGGACTCTTGAAGAGGCCCCTTGACCATATCCAGTGTAGCGTCTGCTGGGCGCGCGACCCACCCGCACCCACCGGCGGTCGGGGTACGATGGCCACCCGCCGGGCGCTGTCAACGCTCCCTCCCGCGGGGCCCCGCAGGTGGCAGCGGAGGCGCCACCGTGCGGCGGACCGTCGGGGGCGCCTACGTCAACGCGGCCGCCACAAAGGGGCGCGCACGCCCGCTGTTTGCCACCCAATCCCCACCGTCCGTCTCGCCAGAGGGGGAGGGAGGGGGAGGAGGGGTGGGCGGGCGGACGTGGGGCCCCCGCCTCGGTGCCGGGGACAGCCGCGTTGGTGTCCCGGCTGTCCCGCGCTCCACTGCTCCCACCCCTCCTCCCCTGCCTGCCGCTTGCGTGCCACCACCCACCCGCCCCCCGCGCAAGGGCGCGTCCCACGTTGACACCCGCAGCGGCGGCAGCGGCGACGGCGGCGGAGCCGAGCAGACGGGGGCGGCCGCGTGGGGAGCGGGCGCCAAAACAGACACAAACAAAAAAAACCGTCACGCAGTGAGCGGAAGCCCAGGGCGCGCGCCCCGACCGCTCACGCCCCCCCCAGCCGTCGGTCCGCCCTGTGGCGGCCAGTACGTAGGCGCGGGGATCGGTGGGGGGAGGAAGGGGTGTGGGCGGCGGGCTGGCGCAGCACCCACAACGTCGCGCACTGCCGAGGCGGTGTGGTGGCTCGTCGCGGGGGGCAAGGCCGGCCGCCTGCCTCCTCCGCCTCCCTCTCCGCCTGCCAGTCCGCGCGCCCCCATTCTTCTGTCTCTATTGTGGCCTGGGCGGCGGGGGCGCCCACGCACAAGACCCGCACGCGGCCACGGCGGCACGCTCGCCGCACCCCCCGGGACGCACCGTCACGCCACGCTGCCGCCGCCTCTCGGCTCGCCATAAGCACGCCCGCCACGCGGTCGCCACGCTGCGTGCATCGCCTGGGCGACTTCCCCCTGCACATCGGCCCCATTGGCCAGCCCCACCTCCCCTGGTGCCGCTGAGCCCCTGCCCGTCTGACGCGTTTCCCTCCCCGCCGCCTCCACTTCTACCTCCACCA
Organism: Pyropia yezoensis; assembly: GCA_009829735.1. Classification (NCBI taxonomy): domain Eukaryota; phylum Rhodophyta; class Bangiophyceae; order Bangiales; family Bangiaceae; genus Pyropia; species Pyropia yezoensis. The sequence continues at coordinate 26,291,315 of CM020620.1, forward strand.
TCGCCCCCCCCCACCCCTCCCCCCCCAACTTCCCCTCCAAGCCCATCCACCCGTGGCAGCGTCACCCGCCCCTACCCGCCCCTGCCATGCAGTCTTCGGTGATGTGGTCGGAACAGGGGCCCACGGGGGCGGGCCTCTCCTTTGGTCCCCCCGGCACTTCCGCCGGCGGCGGCGGGCCCTACGGGCTGAGCCGCCAAGAGTCCTCCCCGTTTGGTGCGCTCCCCTCCCTGGCGGTGCCGCCACCGCCAAGCGGCGCCTACGGCGGGCCACACGCGCCCCCGTCGGCCGCTGCTGCAGCTGCCGCGTCTGCTAACGCCGCCGCCGCCAACGCCGCGACCATGATGGGCCTGTCGGCGGGGGGGTCGTCGGGCACCGGCTCCTCGTCGGCGAGCTTGCCCTCCTTTTTCGGCGCCCTCCCGGCGCCGCTGAGCTCGGGCCGCCGGGGCTCCCCCGACGCCCCGCTGGGCGTCCGGCCCGGCCGTGGCGGCCGCGGCGGCGCGCCGCCGCTATACCTCGGGGACCTCGCCGCCGGCGGGTCTGCGGCTGCGGAAGCGGTGGCGTCTGCCGCCGATGTGGCCACCTACGAGCGCTTCACCCCCTCCCCAACCCCTTCCCTCACCGGCTCAGCGTCGACGGGGGGGGGCAAGGCCGGCGGCCGCCCGTCGGCCACCGCCTCCGACGATATTGACGCGTCCTTTTCGCTGGGCGCCGGCGGCCGGCGACGCGGGGCCGGCGGCCACGGCGGCGGCGGCGGCGCCGCCGCCGCCGCCGCCCTCCGTGCGTCCCCGCTCACGCCTGCTGGGGAGGACTATGGCGATGACCGCGCGACGCTGCCGCCGCTCGTCTTCAAGGCGCCCCCGCCGCCACGGCGGGCATCCACCGGGCCGCCGCCGCTGGCCGCCGGGCCAGCCCCCCTGTCCATGCCCCGGCCAACGGCGGCGGCACGACGCAGGGTGGGCGCGCCCCGGCGCCCGCCCGCCGCCGGTGGCGGCGGCCGCCAGCCGGCCGGCCGCGCCACCGCCACCACCCCCTCCCCCTCCCCCCCGCCAGCGGGTGCCCCGTCGGCGCGGCCATCTCCGCGGGGCGCCGCGGCGCTCACCCCCCGCGCCGCCGCGTTGATGGCCGCCGACGCCGAGGGGCTGACGCCCGCCGAGCGGCGGGAGCTCCGCAAGTGGCTCCGCTACGTCAAGGCCACTGCCAGCACGCCGCCGTCGCCGGCGGGCACCGACGGTGCGGGGGCGGCCGTCGCCAGCGGCGGCGGTGACGGCGGCAATGGTGGCGCAGGAGGAGGGGGGTCCTGCCCACCAACCCCTGCCGGCGGGGGTGGCAACGGCCGCGCTTCAGGTGGCGGTGGAGGTGGTGGTGGCGGCGGTGGCGGCGGCGGGTGGGGCGCTCCCGTGACGGGATCCAAGCTGTCGGTAAAGATTGCCGACGTGCCGCTGGACAAAAAGGCGCGGCGGGTGATCCGCAACCGGGAGGTGGCGCTCAAGGCGCGGCAGGCGGCAAAGGCCAAGCTCGCCGCCCTCGTCACCGCCAACGCCGACCTGGTGGCGGAGAATACCGCCCTGCGGGCGCGCGCGGCAGAGCTGGCATCGCGGCTGGCCGCCGCGCAAGAAGGCTCGGGGGGGGGGGGGGGGGGCGCCGCCCGGTCGCCCCCACCGCCGCCGCCGCCTGCCCGCCGGGCGGGAGGTGGTGGGGGGAGAGGGAAAGCCATGGGCGTACAGGCGTGAGGCCTCGTTGGGGGGGTGAGGGGGAGTGGGCGCCTGAGAGACGGGGGCGGGGGGGTGGACCGTGGAGCCGCAGCCGGCGCATCCCGCCCGCGGTGGGGCGGCGCCGCGCCGCAGCCCGTGTGTTTCGCAAAGGGGCTGGCCGGCGGCGGCAGGCGGGGGGGTACACAAATCTATGACGGTCGCGCCTGAAGAGTGAATCGGATGTTTTTTGGGGCGGTCCGCTGCAGGGCAGACCGGGGGGACATAACAAGGTCGGGCGTGACCAGCGGCCGTGGCCGGGGCCTCCCCGCTGGCTGCTCTGACCACCGCCGCCCTCCCCCCCCCCCTCCCCGCGCCCCCCCCCCCCCCCCCCCCAGTGGCGACGCACCTGCTCACCTGGCTGGCCGCCCACGCGTCCTCGCCTTCCCGCCCCATCTGTTACTCGCTGCTTGCAGACGGGGACCTGCTGGTGATGGCGGAGGGCGGCCCCAATGCGCGGTCTGTCGCGTTCATGGTGAAGTCGGCGACGAGTGGTTCACGCGCGAGAGTGTACAGTAACTATTCAATTGTATCGTGTTCGTTTATATACCACCTGGTATATAAACGAATACCGATCGACCGCCCAAGCTTCATCATTGTATTGACGATCGGTTCCGAAATTAAACGAAATTAAACGTTAAACGATTGATCAAGTCGAGCGTCCACGATTGACAGCCCGTGCCCCACCTCACCGTCGCCGACGTCACGCCGACGCCACGCCGTCATGCACCACCGTGAGCATCCGCACCAGCCGCTTGTCCGCCCGCCCCTGCCCAACCCCTCTCTTTCTCCAATATCGCCCCATCTTGGGCCTTCTCGTCGTAGGATTTCTCAACAACTGGCCTGCGATTTACGTCCTCGCCTTTGTCGACCCCCTCTATCTGTGGCTTCTCCTTGCTGCAGACGACCTCCCCCCCCCTTTTCCCCACCTTTTTTCCATTTTTTTCCAGGTTACGCTTCCCGTTCGTCAACATGCCTCCGACAACGCCGCGTGCTGCGCGCGCTGTGGCTGCCGCCGCAGCTGAAGCAGCTGTACAAGAGATCTTCCCCGCGGCAACGACAGAAACACAGCACGCCGTCAGCGTGGCGGCGGCCGCCGCAACAGCCGCAGCCGCAGTGCACTTCCAACAGAGCGCCTCACGATCTACTCCCCTGCGACCGGCAGCGTCAAGACGGCCGGCAAGACCTGTGGCAGTATTGACCCCCAGGTAGGGGGGCAACACGTGCCATGCAAGGGGCGGCAGGCCACTAGCCTGATCCGTTCCTCCCCCTGCATTTGGGTCCATATTCCCTAAGTTTGGGATAGTTAGCTTAGTAGTAAATCCAACTTGGATTTGAGGGTTTTCTGCATTTATCGTCTTGAATTTTCGTGTGGCCCGGTGGGCAGGTGCTGGGGTGGGAGATTCTGAGTGGCGAGATTCTGAGTGGACCCTGGGGGGATAAGGGGAGGGACAGCGGGGCTTGGCCCTGCGTCCCCGTCCCGACCAAGAAACTGTTGGACCACACACCATCCTCTTGTTTGTCCGTGGGGGGTTTGCCCCACAACAGGGACAGAGTGTGTGCGACTTGCACTTCTTCCGGTTCCCCCGACACGGGAGGCAGCCCTAGCACACCGCCCCAACTTGGGTGCCGTGTGTGCTAGTGGTTTTTGCCACATTTGGTGGAGCAGCAGGGGATAGAGGTAAACTTTACCTCCGGGTGCACCCGGGTGTAGGGGGCCCTCTGTCTCAGAGGAACGGTGGTCTTGGACCGTGTCATACGGATCGTCAGCCAACATGGCTAGCTCGGACCCCCCGTCGTCCGGGGAGTACACGGGTGACGCACGTCCTTCAGTGCCTTTGAATACTGGTGAGACACAGGTGGGTTTACCTGGGGTCGCAGAGGGACTAGAGGTCCCTCAAGCCAGCAGGACTGGAAGTACGGGCGGGCAACAGGCCACCCCGACTCAGTCGGGAGTTCACTCGGGTGACATTTCTGATGTGGGTGGGCCGAAGTCTGGCCACCGCGTGGTATACTCAACGGGAACGTCCCAAGGGGTGAGGACTGTCCCCGCGGGTTCCACTCGGGTTGGAGCCAACTTTGGCTTGGAGTCGTCGCCAACTAGGCTTTCGGAGGACGGTGGACCTCCGTTGGTCGGCGATGGGCTCGCGCCCATGCCCCCGGTTGAGACCCCTGAGGAACGTGGTTACCCCTCAGGTGGACTCCCGGAGGCGGACCGAGACTCAACTGGAGTCGTCAATCCACTCCTCGCGGAAACTGTCCGTCGGGAGGCGACCAATGTGTTGCGGCAGACTTTGCCGGACCTGGTGGTCACGATGACGAATACTATTCTGAATCAGATTGTGGCGAGTTTGCCAGATGGCCTTAATGTCCAGACCGGATTGGGGCTTTCGAGCCCGCAGGCGCAGGGGGAATCCCCCCTTACGCCTATCTCTGGTCGCCCCGATCTGGGGGCGACACCTGTGACTCCCAACGAGGGAGCCACACCATACTCGGTGGGGCGTACGCCCTTCACGGGGGAGTTCCCCCCGGAAACGCCGGCGGCTACACCAAGCGCGCCGCGCCGGACTACAGGCACTGAGAGTGAACTTACCCCTGTGCCACAGCGGCTGTTCCCTCAACGTGAGGTGCCGCCCAAGATCCAGGTAGCCAACCCGGTCTACCAGAGGATCTTTGACTGTGAGACCTACGCCCTCCACAACAAGTCGGTGGCGTATGGTCCTGACCAGGCCCGAGCCATGGGCCGTGCCAAGAAGAATGCACTTCATTCTTTTGGGCACAAAGCGGAGTGGGACGGAACTCCCCCCCTCCGTGTCTTTGAGTTCCTACGTCGTTTCACAAAAGCCTGTGACGACAATGCCATAAGTGAAGGCATGGCTTTTTACATGCTACAGGAGTTTACGAAGGGCGACCTACGGACAGAACTTATGTCCGTCATGCCCAGCTCCTCAAGTGGAGGCGCTGGGGAGGTGACGTCCTATTTGGAGCTCGTCAACTGGTTGTTGAGAGCCATGGTTGATGAGGCAGCGTTGGCTTCTCAAGTCGAGGAGTTTACGCAAGCCCATCAGGAAGAGGCGGAGGACGAGTTGTCCTTTGCGGAGCGAGTCCGTAAGCTCAACAATCTTTGTGGGTTTCTTCATCCACAAGCTGTGGTGAAGAGTCGGTTTGTGGAGGGACTCCATTGGTCAGTCCGGATGGAGACCCGGGAGCATAACACTACCCGGGCGACCCTGGCCGAGTTGGCCAGGTTCGCCTATCGCAGAGGCGAGGCCTACCGCAAGTTGCGGGAGGAACAACGCCAGGAGCGTCAGGCCGAGTTGGCCAAGGAACGGGAGGAGGCGCGCCAGGCCAGAGAGTTGAGAGAGGCACGCCGAATCCGCAAGGAGAGGGTGGTAGCTGCCGTGGGAACTTCCCAGGGTATCCCTTCGTCTTCCCCAGTTGGGAAGACCCCTCCCGGACCGGACCATCGGTGTTGGAACTGCAATGCCGATGGTCACTGGGCATATGATTGCCCCAAGTTGAGTAAACGCATCCAACAACTTGTTAGGAATGCGAGTAAAAAGTCGGCTACGAACGAAGTACGTTCACGCCGCGAGGGTGGGTCTCGACCGGTCGTTGCGGTCGCCACACCCTCGGCGGAGGAGGCGGACACGTCGTCCTCGGACTCGTCGTCTTCCTCCCCGCCCTCAGATTCGGACGCCAAGTCGGCGGGAAACGAATGACCGTTGGGGCTGGTCGTCCGAAGCTCACAACGGCAGCCTCGGCCAAGTGGGCCAGGAGGACGAACCAACCGTGCCGGATACTGCGGCGACCTAAGGGAGTCCGCCCACCTCGGGTAGGACTCCCCAAGAACGTAAACCCACGTCGGGTCATCGCGGTGCTGACGGGTGAGAACTTCCAGGTGGCTGGACGGGTGCAACTTGCCCCCGGCCGTGCATGCTGTACCCGTATCGTACTTGATACCGGGTCAGGAGCCTCCTTGATACGCAAGTCGCTATTACCAAAGGAGGTGAAGCTCCAACGCTGGAGGTCCAAAGCTGACCATATGATTGACATCAATGGTGGGGTACTTCCCATCGTTGGTGCCGTGACCCTACCAACTAGGTTGGGGACCCATGAGGTCGACGTGACCTATGACGTAGTTGAGAATATATCGGTACCCCTGCTTCTGGGTACCCCTTATGTTGTTACACAAGTGCCTTTGATTTGTGGCCCTGAGTACTGGGTCAAGTTGATGAATGGGGAGACTATCCCCATCCTTGGTAAGGGAAAGTCTGTGGCTCCTGTGACAGTCTCACAGTCTAAGCCTGTTTTTTCTGTGAGGGAAGGGTTTACTGCTACCCTGCGTTTAGCCCGTAAAGTCACGTTGCCCCCCAACTCGGTGGCGCACGTTGACGTTGTAACTGATTATACGGGGAACGGGTTGGTGCACCCTTACCCCCGTCTTGCTTGCAACCACCAAGTGCATGTTGCCCTTGGCACGATGGACTCCAAAGCCGGAGTCCCGTGGAGGATCCAGGTGATGAACCTGAGCTCGTCGCCCAAGTACTTCAAGTCGGGAGCCAAGTTCGGCTATATCGACCAACATGAGGGACCGGTAGTAGCGGTCACCCTCAACGCGGGCGCAAGTAGCGACCCGAAGTCCGGAAAGGAGAAGCATCAAGCCAAGTCCGCCGCCTCTCCTCGACCCCATGTGAACATGGAGGGTGTCCCCCCCAGGTTGAGGGTTCAAGTTGAACGCCTCTTGGACCAATATCACAAGCTGTGGGATGGTCAAATGGGACTCATGAGAGCCACCCAACACCGGATCGAGTTGAAGCCCGGTGCACCCCCTATACGCCAACAACCGTATAGGGGAGGACCTCGTTCAAGGGCCCTCGTTAAGGAGCAAGTTGCTCGCATGGAGGCCCTCGATGTGATCGAGGCCAGCAACGCCAAGTGGGCGAGTCCGGTGGTTATCGTCCCCAAAGTTGATGGGACCCCCCGGTTTTGCATCGACTACCGTAAGCTCAACGAGAGCACGGTGAAGGACAGTTATCCCCTACCTAGGATGGATGACTGTCTGGACTCTCTGGGGGAGGCAAACGTGTTCTCTACCCTGGACTTTAACGCGGGGTACTGGCAAATTCCCATTGCCCCGGAGCACAGGCATAAAACTACCTTTACCTGTCACTGTGGTACCTACCAGTGCAAGCGCCTACCGTTTGGTCTGTGTAACGCGCCGGCAACTTTCCAGCGCGCTATGGACATGATTCAGGCCGGAGTGCGGTGGCAGATCTCTCTGGTGTACCTAGACGATATTATTGTGTTCTCCCGAAGTCCGGAGGAACACATTGGCCATCTTGGCCAGGTGTTCAAGCTACTTGCTGACGCCGGTGTGTCACTGAAGGCGAGTAAGTGCCACCTCTTTACTCAAGAGGTGGAATACTTGGGACATGTTGTCCATCCGGGGCGTCTCAGTGTTAACGAGAAGAACTTGAGGGCCATTCGTAAGGCTCAGTACCCCCGGACCCAGACCCAGATGAGGAGCTTCCTCGGGATGTGTAACGTGTACCGACGTTTCACCAAGGGCTTCGCCAAGGTGGCGAAGCCGTTGAATGAGCTAGTGAGCTCAACGCTACCGAAGAACCTGCCTCCCCCAAGTCGGGTGGAGCAGGAATCCTTTGAGACTCTTCGGGACCTGCTGCTGAAGCCCCCCATCTTGGCTATTCCCAGGTTGGGAGGCCACTACATCCTGGATGTGGACGCTAGCTACGACCAACTTGGTTGTGTGTAGCTTCAGCAGCAGCCGGACAAGGAGTACTTGCCGGTGGGATACTTTAGTAAGGGGCTGAACTCGGCCGAGAAGAACTACGGAGTCACCGAGTTGGAAGGACTCGCAGTGGTGTGGGCGGTGACGTCACTTCGTCACTACCTGGAGGGTGAGAAGTTCCTCATCCGCTGTGACCACCGCGCGTTGCAGTTCATCTTTAAGACGGACTGTACGAACACTCGTCTCAACCGGTGGAGGGTGCGACTGGCACCCTTCAACTTTGACATTGAGTACCGACCTGGCAGGCAACATACCCTTGCCGACGGCCTCTCTCGGGTACCTACCGAGGGGCTGGACACTAACCCAGTCGATGAGGACATCCCCATCGTGGGGGTAGTCACGCGCTCGGGTCAGGCGTTGAACCCCGAGGCGCCAGGGAACAAGAAGTACTTGCCCCTGTCCCTGGACGAGGTGGTGAAGGCCCAGGCCGAGGATCCCTTCTGCAAGTCGCAGAGGGATATACTGGATACGGTGGTTGAGACGCGCTTCTTTCTGGGAGACGATGGCCTCCTCATGAGGAGGGGGGTATTCCAGGGGACCGAACAACTTGTCGTCCCCGCATCCCTCAAGGACAGTATCCTTGAGAGGGAGCACAACGCTCCCACGGGTGGACACCTGGGGTCTAGTAAACTGTACCAGACCCTGAGGACCAGGTACTACTCGCCGTCCATGGTGGTGGACATCTACAGTTGGGTGGCTGCCTGCACAAGTTGTGCACAGAATCGTCTGATGGAACGGCGGCCTAGTACGGCTATGCTATTGTTCCCGGCCAAGGAGCCCTTCGCCGCGTTGGCGATGGACATCCTTGGGCCACTGCCCGTGACCGAGGAGGGCAACCAGTACCTCCTGGTCATCTGTGACCGCTTCACGAAACTTACGCGAGCGATCCCACTGGCAGAGATCACGGCCATGTCGGTCGTGTCAGCCTTCCTATATCACTGGGTTGCCGCGTATGGCATCCCAGATAGTACACTATCGGACAATGGACCGCAATTTGCGTCTGTACTGTTTCAGGGAGTGCTGGATATGTTGGGGGTTAAGGCAAACTATGCCACCCCCTGCCACCCACAAACTAATGGGCAGGTGGAGCGCTTCAACAAAACTATTGTTAGGCAGCTGCGCCACTATGTCAGTGAGCACGTGAAGACGTGGGACCAATACATTTCTATCCTTACTACTGCCTACAATTCGCAGGTTCACTCATCTACAGGGGAAGTACCCCTCGCTTTTGTGACCCCCCGTCGCGTGCGGTCTATTGCCGTGCGGCGGTCGCTCCCAACTAGGGAGGATGGTGGCAGTACGCCTACTCCTACTGAGAGTAAGGCGGAGTTCGCCGCTAGGCTTGAAAACCTCATCCCTAAAGTCAGGGCTGAGATGGACAAAGCACAAAAGCGCTACAAGCGTACCTTTGACAAAAAGGTGCGCAATGCTAAACATGTCCCCGAGCAGGGTGACTGGGTGCTGGTACACTCGCACACCCCAACTGGGGGTAAGCTGGTATTCCAGACGAAGGGACCGTACCAGGTCCTTCGTACTGATGGGCGGCGCTTCACCATCGAAAGTGACGATGGGGTCCGCACAGTGAACGGACAGGACGTGGTCAAAGTTGCACCACCGCCTGCAGGAGACCCAGCTTGGGCGCGTGCGTTGGAATCGTGGCGCCTCCCCTCACTGCCTGCGGCCAAACAGGGCCCGCAGGAGTACGTGTTCGATAAGTTCATCGACCACGGATGGGATGAAGACACTGACCGCCTCATGTTGAGGGTGCGTTGGTTTGGCTACAAAGCCAAGGATGATACGTGGGAGTATGTGGAGGACCTTCCCGCTGAGAAGGTCCGGGCGTACTGTGCCCGGAATGAGATAGACCCTAACAGCCCTCCCTGAACGTGAGGGAAGGCCGAGCAACAGTGCCAAGAGAGTGCTTCAAGTCGAAGTGGTACGCAGAGTGGCTTTTAACTACAGCCCTAACCCTCACACTCTCACAACAAAGGCAGCTGCCAACTAGGCACGCATGCTAGACTCTCCCACCCCACGGCCCTCGCCCTCACGTGGAGGCGAGCGGCGAGACCCACGCCGATAACGGTCTCCACTTGTTGGAGGGGGCGGCGGCTCCAAGTCGGAACCGTCGCGTCCCTCACGGTCGCGCAAGTGGCGCCGACCGTGGCCACTCTTCTGCCTGGTCTTGCGCGCAAGTTTGCGACGCAGACGCTGGACAGACTCCGTCTCCGACGGGGTAGCGGACTCCGAAACGGAGTAAGACAACTCGTCTTCCGATACGGAAGGAGAGCGCCGCGAGTGTCGGCGACGACGGCGAGGAGGCGAGTATGCCCGGCTCGCGCGACGTTTGCCACGCCCAAGTGGGGCTGGCTGGGGCATAATAGCCCCAATGCGAGCCAACTCGGCTGTCATAAACTCCGCCACCGACTCGCAACTCGCGGTCGCCACTGCAGTACGAACGCGCTCCTCAAGTTGAGGAGTCTCGGAACTCTGTAGGGTTGCGGTCGACGCGGCCAACCAGGAAATGGTGCGCACCAACGTGGTGATCATCATCTCTGAGGTTAGAGGCGTGGGCGGCAACACCAACTTGGGGTATACCGTCAGGAGGGTGGCCCCCAAGTTGGGAGACACCGGGGTGGAAGACTCCACGGCCACGCTGATCGGGATGTTCCCGTGAGGTTGGAAAGGAACAGGAGGAAGCGGAGGGGCCCGCCGAGGTGGCGGTACCCGGGTGTAACTGCGACCCCGACTTGGGGCCCCCGCAGTGGGTTGAGTCATATGGTCATCATAGGACGGCACGGCCATAACTATGGGCTTGTCCGGGGGTGGCGCAGTGTGGCGATCCACCCCCGGGGCATACGGGTAGTCCCCGATGCCCAACCCCTCTCGTAGGACCACACGGCCGTCGTGAAGTTCACGAGCGACCCACACGAACTGGCGAAGTGCGCCATCGTCCTTGGGCCCACGAGTGGGGCGGCGCAACTTGTGCTCAATGCTCTCCCACTCGATAAACTTATGGAGCCAGAGCATCTCCTCAAGTAGAGTGAGTTGTCCTGATGAGCACCCCTCAGCAACTAGCTGAGGGGTGAGCTGTTCCAAACCTTGGAGGAGCCGGAGGGGGAGATGCCAGAGCATCCCCCGCCGCTGAACACAGGACACCCAGGTCGACATGACCTCGAGGAGCCACTGGGTGGCCAACATGGCCCACACCAGGTGATCAGGGGCAGCCGTCAACATGACGGAGCCGAAGTGGTCAAGCAACCGTGGCAACAACGCCGGGAACCCGTAGGGGACCTCAACTTGAGGCCACCACTCGGGCTTCTTCGGATAGTACTGCTCCTTACTGGCAGCAGACTGTTGAGGAAACTCAAGTTGAGCCGAGTTCACCAAGTAGGGACCTCGCCGGAAGTCTTTCTCCATCCGCACATCAAAGTGATGAGTGTGCGGATCGGCCTCGTGGAGGTACGGTGGGCGAGTTGCCACAGCGTCCCACGTGAAGGTCGGCAAGTCGCCGGGACCCGGGATAGTTCCCCCGCGGTCCACCATGGCCTTGGCACGCTGAACGTCCTCAACCTCCTCATCGTCCAGGAAGGCAAACTGGTCCGTCCTGAAGCCGGCAGGGAACCCGACCCTACGGGGATACTTCTCCCGTAGGCGGTCCCATACCCGGCCCATCGCTGCGCCAAGTCGGCCACAGCGAAGAACAGTCAGCCCCTCCTCATAGAGAGGCCAAGCGGGGTAAAACCACCGCCCCAAGGCCTCACGCGGGACAACTTGTCCCGCCTCCGGGGGAGACCCCGCCGTCAACCCAAAGCCGGGTGCCGCGGGAGTCCCGTCCCCCGGAGCGATCGCGGAGCCCCCGCCGGAAGTCCCGGCGGGTGCTGCCCCGTAGGAGGTGTCCTCCATGCGCTCGTCAAGAGAGTCCGTCTCCACTCCCGGAGTCGCCATGGCTCTCCCCAAGTTGGGGAGAGACGCTCTGGCTATCGCAGCACGAGACCCGCCTCGAGTTGAGGGGGACTCGGATCGTGGGTATACGGGTGGCCTCCCCAGCGTGGGGCGGCCCAGTGGAAGGTGAAGGGGAGGTGGTGGTGATGGTGAAGTGTGAACTGAGGAGAGCAAGCTGCCGAGTGGGCAAGCTTGAGGAGAGGGGCGGTCAACGTGACCGCCTCCACATCCGTGTTACGTACTCGATGGGGGACAGCAAGTCGCGCCCCCAACGGCGAGACGTGCGTTTACGCACCCCCTCACAGGGCCGACCGGGTCGGTCGGAACTGAGGAGAGGGGAGTGTGGCAGTATTGACCCCCAGGTAGGGGGGCAACACGTGCCATGCAAGGGGCGGCAGGCCACTAGCCTGATCCGTTCCTCCCCCTGCATTTGGGTCCATATTCCCTAAGTTTGGGATAGTTAGCTTAGTAGTAAATCCAACTTGGATTTGAGGGTTTTCTGCATTTATCGTCTTGAATTTTCGTGTGGCCCGGTGGGCAGGTGCTGGGGTGGGAGATTCTGAGTGGCGAGATTCTGAGTGGACCCTGGGGGGATAAGGGGAGGGACAGCGGGGCTTGGCCCTGCGTCCCCGTCCCGGCCAAGAAACTGTTGGACCACACACCATCCTCTTGTTTGTCCGTGGGGGGTTTGCCCCACAACAGGGACAGAGTGTGTGCGACTTGCACTTCTTCCGGTTCCCCCGACACGGGAGGCAGCCCTAGCACACCGCCCCAACTTGGGTGCCGTGTGTGCTAGTGGTTTTTGCCACAAGACCGGCGGCATCGGGCGTTGGAGATGGGCATGTCCGCAAGGAGCGGACACCCATCACCCTGGGCGACAAGATCGCGTTTATCCGTTTAGTTGATCGAGGGACGCATACGTCATTACAAGCTGCATTAGACTCCTTCCACGTTGCCATATCCCTTGAGGCGGCCCGCAGCATTTGCAGGCCGAGAGAGCGGGCTAAGCTCCTAGCGCGGGCGCGCAGCGGCGAGCCACTCGATGCTGTGCGCCAACGTCGGTCAAGATTTGAAGCGGTGGATAAGGCGCTGCGCGCGTGGTACGATGGCATCCAGTCCATGGCGCGCAGCGACCTTCCTGTGACTCTGGCAGTGCTTGAGTTCAAGGCGGCCGAGATTGCAGCCGAAATGGGCGTGGCGGGCTTCATGGCATCGAAGGGCTTTATCCAGAAGTGGGCGCAACGACACCAGCTGCGCAACGTGGCGCTTTGGGGCCAGGGTGGGTCGGCGATTGACGCTGCTCAACAAGGAGCCGAAAGGATGACCGAGATACGGGAGGAGCTGTCCAACTACGACCCAGAGCATATATACAATATGGACGAGACGGGGCTGCAGTTTCGGTGTCTTCCTAACCGGGCCTACATCGCGGCGGGGCAACGACGGCGGGCCCGAGGGACCAAGGCCATGAAGGCCAAGGATCGGGTCACCCTCGTGTTGGCATACAATGCCACGGGCTCCCATAAGATCCCCATCTCTATCATCGGGTCGGCCGCCGTGCCCTTGTGTTTTAAGCCTCCCCGACCGGCCTGCCCTCTTCCCTACTTCAGCCAAAAGTCGGCGTGGATGGATGCGGATGTGTACGACAAGTGGTTCAACACGGTGTTTGCCCCAGCTGTGCGGTCACGGACCAGCGAGCCTGTCATCCTCATTGTCGACAACTGTGGGGCGCACACGGAGTTGACGCATCCGCAAGTTAAGATTTGCGCTCTCCCCCCAAACGTGACGGCCATCCATCACCCTCTAGATGCTGGCGTGATCGCGTGTGTCAAGCGTCGGTATAAGAAGCGCCTAATATCGCTGGTCATCCGCGCGCACGAGGACAGGCAGCGGCGTGAAGCTTCAGCGCGGGCAGCCGGGCCGACCGCAGCGCCAGCACCGGTGCCAACAAGCGGGCGCAGTGCGGCGACGGAGGCGGCGGCGGGGCCTATCCTGCACACGGCCGCGGGGCCAGGCCCTAGCAGGCCTTCCGAAGCGGCGGGGGCAGCGGCGACAACACTCGAGGTGACGAGGCTGGGCCCTCCGTCGGCGGAAATATGGCCGGGGGTGTCAGCACCACCGGGCGGCGAGTGTGACGCCGCCCCCGTGCCAACCGGTGCGCCGAATGCTGCGGGCCCCAACGCGAGCCCCATCCTCCCCTCCGCCGCCGAGCCCTGTGCTCCGCGCGCCACTCCTGGGTCGGCCACTCCACGCGCCGCCCCCGGGCCGACGGGTGCGCCGATTGCGACGGGACCCAACACAAGCCCCCCCCCCCACCCTGCCGCCGTGCCCTGTGCTCCGTGCGCCACTCCTGGGTCGGCCACTCCACGCGCCGCCCCCGGGCCGACGGGTGGGCCGATTGCTGTAAAACCCAACACAAGCCCCCCCCCTCCCCCCGCCGCGCCGGGATCTATTGAAGCGTTTTCGTTCAACTCGATTTCGGTTGACGGTTTGTCGTCGCCTACGCCGGCTGACATTGCTTTGGCTTCCAGACCCAATGTGTGGGTAGCCCCCCCAAGCACCGCCCCGGCTGAGTCAACGAGGCGCAGGCGCTCACGGGCGCCGACCCCGAGGCAAATCCTGGGAGTTCGCGACGGGGCTCCAGTCCACCTGCAAGACGTGGCCGAGCTTATCCTCGAGGAGTGGGCAGCGGTGACGACGGCCACGATTGCCCATTGCTGGGCAAAGGCGCGCATTCTGCCGCTTGGCATGGAGGCGCGCCTCTTGGCTGACCACGGAGATTACCGTGCCGCCGTCCAGCCCATTGGCGAGGACGTATGTGAGCTATTGTCCCTAATGGGCACGTCTGCTGTGGCGCAGAACTGCTTTGGCGCGAGTGACAGGGCTGAGCAAGAGCTGGCTGTGGAGGGATGGCTGGGTATCGAGGAGGACCCAGACGCAATCGAGGACACAGTGGACCAAGAGCGTCGAGCGCAACCCGCCGATGTAGACGAGGCGAGCGAATAAAAATAGGGGACAATTGTATCATTATGAGCTGCTCTTCTGGTTTGGTCGTGAAGCGCTCCGGTGCTTCATGCTGTGATGTCTTGCGGTCTGAGGCGCAGAGGGCAGGCGGCAGTCCAGCTCGACAGTGAACGATCGCGCGACGCCGTCAAACGATCGACAATCGTTCCAAACTGGGGCGAATTTATCAGGGGCCAAAGGCGGCTGGCACCGCCGACTTGATGGGCTACTTCATTGCGCACCCCCGTATATAGTCGAATAATGACTGTAGCCCCGTTGTGCCATGCGACGGGTCGATTTAATCGCGGAACTACAGATAAAAAAAAAGTGGAGAAGAACGTCCAAACAAGGCAGAAACAATCACGAGTGGGATCTTCCCTCGAGTGCGAATAACGATCGTTTGTGCGTGCGCGCCGTACAAACTGACGCCCGCGGCGGATTGCGGCCGCCGCCCGGCCGCGTCGCGTTGCGCCGCGCGCCGTCGCCGCCAGACGGCGGCGGCGGGGACGCGTCCGCGTCGCCGCCGGCGGCTGCCGCCACCGCCGCCGCCGCTGGCTCGGGCGGGGGCGGCCGGCCGGCCGGCCGCCCCGCCAGTTGCCGCCGCCGCCACGGCCGCCACACCGCTGCGACCTTGCGAGGGGGGACGGGGGAAAGGGAAGCGGGGGGCGGGTGGGCCGCGTGGCCCAAACGCGATGGGCGGGCGGGCATCGCCCGCCGTCGCCGCCAGCTCGCTGCTGGACCGGCTACGGTGGTGGCACATACGGGCGGGGGGGGACGGCGGCGGTGGTCTCGACCGTTGCCACAATGGGGGCGGCCGCGGCAGGCCGAGGCGACATCTCCGGGGTAGGGGTGACGCACCAGCGGCGGCAGCCGCAGCATCCGCCCTGCGCCCCACGGCCACACGTGCCCACTCCTGATACCGTCAGCGGCGGAGTCACACGCCGCTGCTCGGGCGGGTGGGCGCCCCCACTGCGGACATGGCTACTTTGGCAGCGACCGGCACGGCGGGAGCACCTCCCCCGCCGCCGCGCCAACGGCTGCGTCACCGCAAAAGCCGCTGCCGCTGCAGTGGCACCACCGCGAGGGCGGGGCCTTCGCTCGTTTCGCCGGGCAGCCATCACTGCGGGCGTCCGTCCCCCTCTTTACGGCCTAACTCTCATTCTGGCCGCCGCCGCCGCCGCCGCCGCCGCGGTCGACGAAGGCAGGGGGACCCATGCCCTATGGCACAGCGACCGCTACACGAACTCTCATTGCCAAGGACCACAGTGGCCTTCTCCACATCATCGCCCTACCCCGAACTCCCCCAACCCTCCACCATGCCCGACGCCATCCCCACCGACGCCGCTCCCTCCGTCCTCTGCTACGACAAGAGCGCTCCATCTTCGCTTTGTGTTGCGAAACACACTGACAGGCAAATTCCCATGCAAAATTCAAGGACAATGACAGTTCAGTGCAAGTGCTACATTGACAGTCCAGTGCAAGTGCTGCCATTCGACCCCCCCGCGCTGTGCCCTCTAAACCGTCGCGGAAGCCCTTGTTTGAGCATATTTTGGGTCGTAGAGCAAGTTGTTGAGCAGGAATGTGTGCTTTGCCGTGCGCTTGCCCGTTACGGTGCGTACGACTGCGACGTGCGCAGCCGGGATGAGTGTGAAGCGCATGCCTCAACGATACTCCTTGTATGAGAGAGCAAGCCCGCAGCGGCCCTCCGCCTAGGAGTACAAGCATTTGCGCGATATTCGACCGAAAATGTGGGCCAGAGGTTGCTGTGGGAGGGTGCGCAAGGGGCCACGCAAGCGAAAACAAGCCGATTTCCGAAAATCCGCGACGACCGTTTACTGGGCACAGCGCAGCGAGCCTGCGTACCTATGTACATTTGCGTCCCCCAAGAATGACGGCATTACAATATTGTACATGTCTCCTGTATACATACAGAACAGTGCGTACCCGCGCGCCCTCGCGGCGCGGGAGATGGCGGGAAAGCGCCTCGAGCAGCAGCAGAGACGGCCTCTTTGCCAGCGGCGTTCTATAGGAGCACCACCGGCAGATCCGCGAAAGCCCCCTGGTTGGGCGCGTTTGTCAGGAGGGCGCCACACTGGCGACGGGCTCGCACGCCTCAATGTGGCACGTGGCTCCATGTGGCGGACGAGCATATCTACGCGTCGCGACACGGAGGCGGCCGGCGCCCAGGAGGCTGTCGCCGTTGCGCTCTTCCCCAAAGCCGTCACTGTTGGCGTGGCCAGGGTACAGTTCTCCGGGGGCTGCCACCCGCATCCCCAGTATCCATGGGCATCCAGTGAGGGCACCGTTCGGGAGCTCTCCGCCCACTCAACGGACGCCCTCGTGCCCCCCCGACGGCGTCCCCCCCCCCACTCCTGTGCCGAATTGCGGCAGGACGTCTGCGTCTGTACAAGGAGGCGGCAACGGGGGTGGCCCGTCACTGTGCTTTGAAGGGGCGTGTGTGCACCGCATCTGCGGCTGAGCTGCAGCGGCTGCTCCCTTGGGTGCTGCCAGAGGCTGTGCTCCGACAGCGGAACACTTTCTGTTACGCCGACGGTGGGCGGCAATGACAAGCATGGGCTGGGGGGACAAAGGTCTTGCGGCGCGACATGGTGTACATGGCACGATCACTTTGGCCGCCCCCACTGAAGCGGCCTGCGCCTGCGTCGAACGCCTCAACTCTGTGAACATCTACATGGTTGTCATCATGCTCATCCTGAGAATTGTGGGCGGGACGCTGGACCCGTCGTTGGTGCCGTATCAGTTTGTCTGGGAGGGCGCGCCCCTGCCGCTGCTCCGGTACGCCGCGGGCCTCCCCTTGTGGTTTACCTTCGCGGTCATGATGAAAACAGGTGGGATAGAGAGCTCCTCCGAGTACATTGTCCTCTTCACGATCTTCACGGCCACCATCCTGTGGGTGTACGCCCTGCAGTTTACGATGCTGTGGGTCTTAAGGTGTGACTGGGAGCTCTTCAGTGCCGTCGCCTGGGCGCGGGAGCTCCTGAAGAGTCTTCCCGAGATATGCCCTGTCGCCAGGCCCGTCAAGGGCCATTGCACCTGTGACTGCGTACATGTCGCCGCCCGAGTCGGCGACGAAGCCGATGCGCATGACTCGAGCGGTGCTCTTCAGGAGGGAGAAGCGGGAAACTGGGAACAGGTTGTTGGCGAACCCGAGGGGCGAAACTACGCGGTGCGGATGCGGGTGTTGGCCGGCCGGGGATTTTCCCATATTGCTCAGCTGGTGGAATGGTTGGCCGACATGGGGACCTGCGAGTCCCCGCTGCGGGTTTTGCAAGCCGTGCCGCTGGGGGTGGCGGTCGTCTACGCGGTACCTATCCTTGTGGTGGTTATCCCCAGCGATGTACTCGCCCGACTGACTGGGGGTGGCTTTGTCACTTTGCGCATCTGCCTCACTTACCGTGTGGGCGCGAGGGGGGGGAGAGCCGCGGTGGCAGTGATCCGGATCTACGCCAACCAGTCGGCCGTGCTCCCCCGCGTCCCCGCATGGGGGCTGTGGGTGTTTTCGCAGACCCAATCCGAGGCGTCCTCATTCAGGCTGCTTCGGGGAGTGACGGGCGCGGAGACGGTGGAGGAATCTCGGCTCCGCGTGCGGAGGGAACTCAACCTGAATGACGAGCCGTCGTCGGACCGCCAGATGCTGCTGTCTGCCGTTGTTCTCCTGGTCAACTCTGCTGCGGAACAGTTTGACTGGGAGCGGGTGGCGCTGTCAGAGTGTTGGGAGGCTAAGGGGATGGGGGTGCTCTCTCCCCCAGCGCCGCGCGTGCGTTCCCCCTTACCCACAGCACAGATAGGGTCCAAAGGTGTCTCCCCCTCCTGGCCACGCGGGGCTAGTCCCCGTGTGTCCTTACATATATACCCCATGTCGGGAGCGCCCGCTCCGTGTGGCGTGGCCCCTCCCCTCGTTGCCCCCTCGCTAGCACTGCACTTGCCCCGTGGTGAACCCGTCGGGCGACTACCCGCGGGTGCGGCCCACCTCGACAGGCCAATGCCAAGTGGCCACCCTGCTACCTACAGTGCACCTGAGATGCACCGCCAGCCTCCCACTCTCAATCCCTCTCCTCCACTGTCAGCACTCCCCGCACTCCTCTCCCCACGGCCCACCGCACGTCCACTGTACCCTGTCGGTTGCCCTTCCACCTCCCCCTGCCAGCCAGGGGGAACGGGGGAGGAGTGCGGTTGTCAGCAGGAGGAGAGGGGAGAGCCACGTGCCACTGGGGTGGGTGGAGTGACAAGCCCAAGTACAAGGGCTTGTCCCCCACGCCCCCTCAGTTCACAACACAGAGGCAAAGGGGGAACGGAATCTGGCCGCCTTGTGGGCAGCACAGCATCCCCTGGTGGCTGCCATTGCACAGCAGGCCTCCGGAAGCTCATTGGCGCCGCAGAGCCGTGGGGTCCCGACTGCCTGCCTGGGCACTCTGGGAGTTGTGATCAAATCTGCTTGGCTCCGCACAGAAAATGGCCGTGGACAACCTGTGGTGTTCTGAGCCATAGGGGTCAGGCGGGCCCTTGGGGAGGTGACTTGGGACCCGCCGGGCTATCCTACGTGGAGCCCTTCTCTTGCCGGGGCCCCCTTTGTCAGTGACTCGGGACCGTGGCGACACACCCGGGATCCTGATTTGTCCCACCCAGGGAGGCGGATTTGGGCGGTGGAGGTGGCCTTGCTGGCCATTGTGGCCATTTGTTTTGTATTCGTTTTCACTGCGTGTTTTCGTGTATTTCCCCTCTTTCCCACTGAGTTTTTTTTTGGGGATTGGCATCTGTGTGTGGGGATTTTCGCTTGCTTTTCGCTTGTGTTCGGCGACCGGGGGTTGATTGGTGACCCTCGGCACCCCAGTGCAACCCCGGTGTAGGGGTTGCGCTGGAGGACCTGGAGGGGCCGAGGAGGAGTTTCTTGAGGGGTGCTCCGGGGTCTCCCCGGGGCCAACTTGTAATATCAACGGTTCTTTGGGTTCTTGCTCCCTCAGGCATTTGTCCTTTTACCCTTGCCTCTGAAGGGGCGGGCGAGTGGATCATGCTGGGACCCTTACTCGTTCCTTCCTGGCCCCGTTGTGGCTTCTTGTGTGTGTGGTTCCTGGGCCAGAAGGGTCATAAGGCTACATCTTTGGTGAAGCAGCAGAGAAGGGCCACACTCTTATTCTTTCTCGGGACGGCCCTCTCCTATCCTTGGTAGCGCTTTGGTTCTTTTGGTTCCTCGAACCTGTTCGAGTTACGCATTGGTTCAGGTCGGTTGCCGTAGGGCCCACATGGCGGACCTTCCCCCTGGTGGGCGGGGCCGCAGTGCGCCCTCGGATGCATCGATGGTGACACCCGCTGGTCGTGGTCGTGGGGCCCCTGGTGGTCCTGAGATTCACGGCGGAGGCGGGCCCTCTGGTATTCCGCGCCGGCGTCAGACACTGCCGGCTGTGATTCCTCCTGATGCGCGTCGAGACGAGGGGACCGGGGCTCGAGGTGGAACCCGTGTCCCCTGTTCTGCAGATGATTCCGGGCCGACAGAGCTTCATTCGGTCCTTCAGACTTTCAGTGACGAGGCTTTAGCCACAGTATCGCAGGCCCTGAGCCAGATCCCCGCTAGTCAGGGTGGGTCCGTTGGTCCCGAACGATCCCCTGGTTCCCGTCGGTCCAATCGTACTAGTTCCCGTCGCTGTCGCTCCCGTCGCCGTCGTTCATCGGGCTCCTCATCCTCTTCCGGTACCTCCGGGTCCTCTTCCTCTAGTGCGGAGTCCACCGGCGCGCAGGGTGGCGCGCGGCCTGGCCCGGAGATTCTTAGCTGTTCCGATGATCGCTTCTCTAAGGTCCTAGATTATCTTACCAATCGGCTCCTGAACAAGAAGACCACGATTGGGACCCGAGAAGCGAAGAAGATGGGCCGTGTGGCCCATAACCTGAGACACTCTTTTGCCGGTTACCCGAACTTCTACGGGAAAGATGGGCTCAAAGTGTTTACCTGGCTCCGTAAGTTGGGAAAGGCCTGTAACGTTTTCTTCGCGGGGCTCTACATCTGGGGCCACACGTCGGCCCGGTGACTTCGAGCCCCGGAAGCCTACTGATCCTGAGCCGCTGCTGATCGTGGAGTCGACGGGCCCTATAACGGTTCTTTGGGTTTTTGCTCCCTCGGGCTTTTGTCCTTTTACCCTTGCCTCTGAAGGGGCGGGCGAGTGGATCACGCTGGGACCTTTACCTGTTTCTTCCTGGCCCCGTTGTGGTTTCTTGTGTGTGTGGTTCCTGGGCCAGATGGGCCATAACGCTACACAACCACTTCAATCAAGTGTCTTTTCTGCGGACTTTCCCGGGGTACCGTATTTAGATAGGCACAGAAACATTTGATAGATGTGGCGGTTTACTATAGAAGACACAATTATTTGCGCAACGAATTTTCTCATTTTCTCATAACAGTCCATGCAGCTCGACAAGCCCTTTCTGCCTTTAGTGCTTGTTCTCAATCTCCTGGACTTGGCGGTCTCTCACCGGCGTTTCTGTGGGGAAGAAAATGTCCTCTGCGTTCCAACGGACATGAGCAAAGTGTTCAGTACTATAGGATTCAGGAGGGCTACTTCCAGCAGAGTGGGTGAGGTCACGGTACTGGTGTGTGCGCCGTACGCAACCTTCTACAAGTTGGTACGCCAGCTGGGGCCTCGGCCTTTTGATTGGACGCCTTGCATTGTGCCGCACCGAGTACTGAAGTTTTCTGTCGAACAAGGGTGTCTAAGTTGCTCACAGAATCGAGATCTCATCGCAAGCGGTATTCGTTTCGCTGATCAAGGAGGCTGCTCTGGTCCCGAGTGCGAAAAGGCTGGCAATCTTCCGGGGCCCGTATCTCTGGTCGGGCTTCTGGAGAAAAATGAGTTTTCTAAGGTATGCCGCCACAGATATGGCTTTAGAAAACAGATAACCAATCGTCATACAGTGCGATCCCTCACTTGCCCTGGGGTACACGAAGAAGGTGGCCCCCGCTCCAGTGTCCGACCGTTGTCCTGGAATGTTCGGATTTCAGCGATCTGGACGGCGTGAGCCAATCAGCGCCCGTTAATCCCTCGAATAGGAGCCGCCCGGCCGGGCCACTTCACGCGTACCCCCCCCTCAGTTGTGCCAATCGGCACAACTGCGGGGTGGCCAAGAGAGGGTTCGCACTGAAGAGGTCACCTAATTACAGAAGACCGGCTTGCAAGGCTCTGTGTTCTAATGTCTGCCAGACCAGTCCCCCTCCAGACGGCCCTGAGAGGCCACCTGGTCTCCATGGGCAGAACGTGCGCGCGCGCAACTAAAGCATCAGCGCGCCCCACGAGTGCCCAAGCATGCTTGGTAAAAAAAGTAGAGCTCTCAAAGATGGTGAAGTCTCCACACTTCGAATATTTATCCTAAAGTCGGAAAATGCTGAAGAATGTGAAAGTCATGGTCCACAATGTGTAACGTGAAGCTGTGAGATAAAAGTTAACACCGTTCGACATATCTCGGGGCCCTCTGGGAAGTGGTCACCAGGGGTCGCCTAGCGTACTCAACGCAGTCGACTTACGCGCGTATTCTTTTTCAGCGTACTACGCGCACGCTCTGAAAACTCTCCGGATGTGCCTGGTATGCATACAAGCACTCTAGAGGGCACAATGTACGCTGAAGTCTCATGCTCGAATGTACTTCTGCCAGGTAAGCTGTTGGGCAAAAAAACATCACGGCCATTGCGTAATTACCATCTTTTCTCGGACGGAAATTGGCTGCATTGTGATCAAGTGGGAAATTCTCGGCACTGAGGAAGTCTTTGTGAGCCTTCGTTCTGACCATTTTGCTTGAAAATACGCTTGTGGTGCGCTAGTTGCGACATTTTTTACAGTACGCTTGCCAGATATCGCGGTATAAGAATAGGTGAGGAAAGTACGTTCTGTCAGTGAAGTTTGATGAAGTCGCTTGCTGACGACAAGCTGTTCAGTCCCCTGGATTTCCCCTCTCCTCAAGAGGAGGCCATCGTCTCCGACGGAGAACCGCATCTCCGCCACTGCGTCTTGCGCCTCTCTGTGCGACTTGCAGAAGGGATCCTCGGCCTGAGCCTTAACGACTGCGTCTACCGTCAGAGGAAAGTACTTCTTGTTCCCTGGCGCCTCGGGGTTCAACACATGCTCCGAACGTGTGACTACCCCCACAATGGAGATGTCATCGTCCATAGGGTGAGTATCCAGCCCCTCAGTAGGTACCCAAGAGAGGCCGTCGGCCAAGGCATGTTGCCGGCCGGGGTGGCACTCAATATGAAAGTTGAAGAGCGCCAGCCGCACCCGCCACCGGTTGAGGCCGGTGTTAGTGCAATCTGTCTTGAAGATGAGCTACAACGCGCGGTGGTCACAGTGGATGAGGAGCTTCTCACTCTCCAGGTAGTGCCGAAGTGACGTTACCGCCCACACCACGGCGAGTCCTTCAACTCGGTGACTTAGTAGTTTCCCTCCGCCGAGTACAGCCCCTTACTGAAGTAACCTACCGGCAAGTACTCCTTGCCCGGCTGCTGCTGCAGCTGCACACAACCAAATTGGTCGTAGCTAGCATCCGCGTCCAGGCTGTAGTGGCCTCTTAACCTGGGAATAGCCGAGATCGGAGGGTTCAGCAGCTGATCCCGAAGGGTCTCAACGGCCGTCTGCTCCACCCGACGTAGGAAAGGCAGGTTCTTCGCCAGCGTCGAGCTGACGAGCTCGTTCAGCGGCTTCGCCACCTTTGCGATTCCCTTGTAAAAATTCCGTACACGTTACATACCCCGTGATAGCTCCTTATCTGGGTCTGTGTCCGGGGGTACTGGGCCTTACGAATGGCCTTCAGATTCTTCTCGTTTACACTAAGGCGCCCCGAACGGACAGCATGTCCCAAGTATTCCACCTCCTCAGAGGTGGCACTTGCTGGCCTTCTGCGACATACTGGCGTCAGCACGTGGCTTGAACACCTGACCAAGATGGTCCATACGCTCTTCCGGAGTTCGGGAGAACACGATAATGTCGTCTAGGTACACCAGAGAGATCTGCCACCGCACTCCGGCCTGAATCATGTCCATGGCGCGCTGGAAAGTTGCCGGCGCGTTGCACAGTCCAAACGGTAGTCGTTGGCACTGGTAGGTACCACAGTGACAGGTAAAGGTAGTTTCGTGCCTGTCCTCCGGAGCAATGAGAATTTGCCAGTACCCCGCGTCACAGTCTAGGGTGGAGAACACGTTTGCCTCCCCTAGCGACTCCAGACGGTCATCCATCATAGGACGGGAGTAACAGTCCTTCACCGTGCTCTCGTTGAGTTTACGGTAGTCGATACAGAATCGTGGAGTTCCATCGGGTTTGGGGACAATCACCACCGGGCTAGCCCACTCGGCGTTGCTGGCCTCAATCACATCGAGAGCCTCCATGCGAGCGACTTGCTCCTTGACGAGGGCCCTTGAACGGGGCCCTCCCCTGTACGATTGTTGGCGTATAGGAGCCCCTCCGGGTTTCAACTCGATCCCGTGCTCCGTGGATTACATGAGTCCCAATTGACCATCCCACAACTTGTAATATTTGTCCAAGAGGCGTTCAACTTGAACCCGCAACTTGGGCGGAACATTCCCCATATCCACATGGGGTCGAGAAGGGGCTGCCAACTTTGCTTTGTGCCTCTCCGGCGCGGGCATCGTGCCACTGCTCGCACCCGCGTTGAGGGTGACCGCTGTCACGTGTCCCTGATGTTGCTCGATGTGGCAGAACTTGGCTCCCGCATTGAAGTACTTGGGTGAGGAACTGAGGTTCATCACCTGGACCTTCCAAGGGACTCCGGCTTTGGAGTCCATCGAGCCAAGGGCAACATGCACTTGGTGCTTTCGAGCAATACGGGGGTTAGGGTGCACAAAACTCGTTCCCCGTGTAATCAGTTACAATGTCCATGTGTGCCACCGAGCTGGGAGGCAACGTGACATTATGGGCCAAACGCAAAGTAACAGTGAACCCTTCTGATACCTTACAAACAGGCTTCGACTGTGAGATTGTCGCAGGAGCCACAGACCTCCCTTTTCCAAGGATGAGGATAGTATCCCCATTCATCAACTTGACCCAGTACTCAGGGCCACAAATCAATGGTACTTGAGTCACCAATTAAGGGGTGCCCAGAAGCAGGGGCACCGACATATTCTTGGCTACACCATAGGTCACGTCGACCTCTTGGGACCCCAGCCTAGTTGGCAGGGTCACGGCACCAACAATTGGAAGTATCCTACCGTGTATGTCGATCATATAGTTGGCTGCGGACCTCCAACGTTGAAGTTCCATCTCATTGGGCATCAGCGACTTGCGTATCAAGGATGCGCCGGATCCAGTGTCAAGTACGGTACGGGCACAACACGCGCGGCCTGGAGCTACTTGCACCCGGCCAGCCACATGGAAGATCTCTCCTGTCAGAACGGCGATGACCGGACGCGGGTTCAGGCTCTTAGGGAGTCCTACCCGAGGTGAGCGGACCCCTTTTGGGTCTGCAAAGTATCGGAAAGGGCTGCTTCGTCCTCTTCACTCGCTTGGGCGAGGCTGCCGCTGTGAGCTTTGGACGTCCAGCTCCAGCGGTCACTCGCTTCCCGCCAACTTGGCTTCGGAGTCTGAGGGCAAAGGGGAGGACGACGAGTCCGAGGACGACGTGTCCACCTCCTCAGCCGAGGGGGTGGCCACAGCCACCACCGGCCGCGTACTACCCTCACGGCGTGAGCGTACTTCGCTCGTAGCCGACTTCTTACTTGCATTCTTGAAAAGTTGTTGAATGCGCTTACTCAACTTAGGACGGTCATATGCCCAATGTCCATCAGCGTTGCATTTACAACACCGGGTCTCGGCTTCCGGGAGGGTCCTCCCAACTTGGGAACCCGATGAGTTGCCCTGGGAAGTTCCAACAGCGGGTCCTAGCTTATCTTTTCGGATCCGGCGAGGCTCTCGAAGCCTTCTGGCTTTGCCAGCCTCCTCTTGGTGAGCCTGAGCAAGCTCCTAGACTGGAGATGCGAACGAGCCTTCGTCAACCATAGCCCTCAACAACCAGTTGATGAGCTCAAGTAGGACGTCACCTCGCCAGCTTCTCCACTTGAGGAACTGAGCATGACAGACATGATCTCCGTCCGGTCCCCCTTTGTGAACACCTGTAGCTTATAAAATGCCATGCCTTCACTTATGGCATTGTCGTCACAGGCTTTTGTGAAACGAGGTAGGAACTCAAAGACACGGAGGGGATGAGTTCCATCCCACTCCGCTTGGTGCCCAAAAGAGTGAGTTATGCTCTATTTGGCACGGCCAATAGCTCGGGCCTGGGCAGGACGATACGCCACCGAATTGTGGTTGAAGGCATAGGTCTCACTGTCAAGGATCCCCTGGTAGACCGGGTTGGCTACCTGGATCTTGGGCGGCACCTCACGTTGAGGGAAGAGCCGCTGCGGCAGAGGGGTAAACTGACCCAAAGTCTCTGCCGTCTAAACTGGCGGGCTGGGTGTAGCCCCCGGTGTCTCTGCAGGCAACGCCCCTGTAGAAGGCACTCGACCTGCAGACGTCACTGCGGCTCCCTTTTTTGGGAGTCACAGGGGTCGATCCCTGGTCGGAACGCCCCGATGCTGGCGTAGGGGGAACTGTTCCCTGCGTCTGCGGGCTTGAAAGGCCCACTCCGGTCTGGACATGGAGACCATCCGGCAAACTCGCCACAATCTGATTTAAAATTGTATTCGTCATCGCGACCACCAGTTCCGGCAGAGCCTGCCGCAACACGTCAGTCACCTCCCGAGGGACAGTTTCCGCCAGGAGAGGGTTTCCGACTCCATTTGAGTCTCGGTCAGCCTCCGGGAGACTACCTGAGGCGTGACCACGGTCCCCAGGGGTCTCAACCGAGGGCAATAGCGCGAGCCCATCACTGACCAACGGAGGTCCGCCGTCCTCCGAAAGCCTGATTGGCGATGGATTCATGCCAAAGCTTGCTCCAACCCGAGGGGCTCCCGTTGAAGACGCCTCCTGACCTTGGGACGTCCTCACAGAGCTCACCACTCGGTGGCCGAACTTCGGACCACCATCTTCGGGGGAGTCACCCGACTGAACCCCCAACTAAGTTGGTGTTGCCAGTTGCCCGCCCGTACTCCCAGTCCTGCTGGCTGGAGGGACCTCTAGCCCCTCTGCGACCCCAGGTACACCTGCCTGTGTCTCACCAGTATTCAAAGGCACTGAAGGACGTGCGTCACCCATGTACTCCCCGGACGACGGGAAGTCCGATTCAGCCATGTTGACTATCGATCCGCACGACTCAGTCCACGACCACTGTACCTCTGAGACAGAGGGCCCCCTGCACCCGGGTGCACCCGGGGGAAAGTTTACCTCTGTCCCCTGCTGCTCCACCAAACGTGGAAGAACCTCTCGTACACACAGCACCCAAGTTGGGGCGGTGCACGAGGGCTGCCTTCCGTGTCGCGGGAGCCGGAAGAAGTGCAAGTTGCACACACGCTATCCCTGTTGTGGGGCAATCCCCCCACTGCCAAGCAAGATGATGGTGTGTGGGCCAACACTTTCTTGGTCGGGACGGGGAAGCGAGGCCACGCCCCGCTGTCCCTCCCCTTATCCATCCAGGGTCCTCTCAGAATCTCGCCACTCAGAATCTCCCACCCCAGCACCAGCCCACAAGGCCACACGAAAATTCAAGGCGATAAAAATGCAGATAACCATCAAATCCATGATGGATTTACTATCAAGCAAAGTATCCCTGACTTAGAGAAATGCGGGATCGAATGAAAGGGAGAAACGGGTCAGACCAGCTGTCTGCCGCCCCCGTGCGGCGCGCCCTGCCCCCTGCGTGGGGCCAGTTCTGCCACAGGTCGGTCACCTAGGGGGCATATGGGAATGGTGTACTGGTTTTACGCCTGTGGGGTGCCTAGCACCACGAGTGCACAGAGGACAAAAGCCTACGCCGTACCCAGGGAGACCGGAGAGTGAGAGATTCACTACCGCCTCGCTTTCTAACCCGGGAGTCCGCGCACCAGGACGACTGTATCCACGTACACGCAAGTCTGAAATTACAAAGGGGGAAAGCAACGCGCACCCCCGTAAGCACTCATCTCCCTCCCACACCCGCACCCATCGACCCTTCTCCGCAGGGCCACGTGCGGGCCAATCAAATCCTTCTTATGCAATGCTAGCCAGAATCACCCGACACTGCACCCACGGGTCATCCCGTCCGGCGGGGCAATAGCTCCGACTTCCGTAGGGAGACGAGTCCCGCCCTCCATCAGTGCCATCAAGACGAATCCTCACCCAACACAATCCCACATGAGCATGACAAAAATTCCAAATTCCGATTCAAAACCCCGAATGCATCCCAACCCGAAATCCTGGCACGTGGCCAATCCCGGATTGGGGAAAACCCCAACAGGAACGAATCTCGATCCTGGCCCTAGTGGACCGCCTGCAACACGGCCTCCTTCGCCTCCCATTCGGGAGCCACTGGGCGGCCTGCAGTGCACATCGGCCCTGAGGGGTCATGAGCCCCTCCGGCCACGTGGGAGAGAACGATCGGACACTGACCAATCGCCGTCTCGCCCGTGTGGGAGCCTATGGGTCCCTACACATGAGTACCAAGGGATGGTGACGCGGTTGACACCAGACGTCCTATTACTTTGAGGGGGTTCATAGAGCTGGGCAGTTTTGAGAGATGCGGAAGGGGCAACCCCGGACGGCCTGTGCGAGGGAGGCGAGGCCCTTCGCGGTGAGATCTTGCAGAGGCGTCCGGCGTGGCTGGAGACCGTCGAGGGGGGGCGGGGACGCAAGAAATGGGGCCTCTCTGTCCAGGCCCATGTGGCTAAACGAGTGTGCCTGTGGGGGGGTCATGCCACGGCCGCCGGATCGCAACCTTGCCACTGGGCGCGAAAAAATGAGCGGTCGTGAGCGAGCGGTATGTCGAAACGGGGGCAGGCAAGCAAATATGCAGTCACCCACATGTTGTCGAGCATAAAAAAACCGTAACAACCTCTGCGGGTGGGGCCAGGGGAGCCAGACCAGTCGGAGATGTAGCTTTCGAAGCTTGTAGGGAGCTGAATGGCCCCCCGAGTGGGGGGACCTCGTAAAGATCGCGATGGACCCCTGTGCCCCCCCCTCCTAGCAAGGAGGATTGGGCCGACGCGGCCTCTTGGTATTTTACGGGCTTTTTATTGGTCCGCTCCCATGGAGATGGGACCGAGTCGCCACTGGTTCCGGGGCCCTCATTGGGATTACCAGTGTTGTGGTCGTTATCTGGGCGTAAACCCACACCAACGGGGTACTTTATCCTCCTGAAGGAGATGGTGGGGAACCCGGGGTATAAACCCTGGAGTCAGAACCGCCGGAACGTAGAGCTCCACGCGAAGGTGTGTAGCAATATAGTTGTCCGTATTGTGACCCTAATGTTAGGGGGGCTACTTCTAATCCTTGGCTGTCAATTTGAGAGTCCGTACTGGTCACGGTATCTATAAGCTACGTATGACCAGAGGGACTTGCATCTTGGGGTGGAGGGTAGTTAGTAGTGTCTCCGAGGGTTTACAACGAGGGGGCCGGCGGTGAATCCACCGCCGGCCAAGGCAGAACAACAAACCCCTCCCATTTGGGCTCCCATCTTGGTCCCGTGGCTTGCGCTCCAAGGACAGCAACCTTGGCCTCCCGGTGACGTTGGTGCCGATCCCCCTTGGTGAGTGTTCCCTGAGAGTGGACGTGCGACGGGTTCCTATTGTGCTACATTGGTGGAGCAGCAGGGGACGGGTTTCCGTCACCCTTGTGGTGACACCGTCTTCGGCCCTGGCACACGGACAGAGATCCCGGTACCGAGGCAAGACAATATGGAACGGAAGGCCGCACCGGTACTGGTGGCTACCGATTACGCCCCCACGGGCGAGGAGGAACCACTGGTTGACCAGCAGGGCCACCTGCTCTTACCGGCTACGCCGGTGATTGATGAGCAAGGTACGGTAGCGTACATCGCTCCGGCGGGGACCCAGTTCCAGGTCAGCGAGGGCACGGGACGTCGCGTCCCGTACGTACGGACTACGGGGTACTCCCCGGTGACGGGTAACCCTCACCAACCCTTGCCAACATGGGCGGTGCGCACGGAGGCACCTCCGCAGATTGCGGGCCGACCCAACCGGTTGGGGGAGTCCATGTTCCGGTTGACTCAAGGACCCAAGGCCTACCAGGGAGCAGGCAATCGGGCGCCCGAGGGAGGCAACCGCAGCTACGGGGTTACCCCGATGCGAACTCAAGGGGGGACCGTCACGTCCGGATGTATGTTGTGTGTGGATCCCCAGCACTGGGTGTCTTCCTGCCCACTCATCCCCGAGGAGTCTCGGCGGGCAGCGGCGCAACGCAAGGCTTCCACTGGGGGGTATCCCGCCAGAGCACCCGGACCCGCACCGGGTAGGCAGCCAGCTCCAGGTGGAGTACTGGCCGTCGAGGAGTCACCCCCTCATCCGGATGTCCCGGCAGACAGCACCCGGACGAGCACGGGAAACGAATAAGAGGAAGGACGACACGGGGTCGCTGGGGTAACCCTAGCGAGCCACCCCGGACTACCGCGGGGAAAGCCCCACGGAGAGCGCGGTTGAGCCGACGCCGCATCAACCCCCGGGTACACCTTCCGGCCCCGACGACACGGCGTCAGGGGATTGATGACCAACCACGAAGGTTGAGAGGAGAGGACGGGAAGACCCGTCACATGGAACCAGACAAGGGCCCTGTTCAGGATGCCCGAGCTACACCGGATATCGGTGTAGGCCACGTGCTGTTTACCTTGGAGAACTTCAAGGTATCAGCCACACTGGGGGTTGACCCCCAGTCGACACGATCGTACTACCCTGTACTGGATACAGGGGCTGGACCCAACCTTATCCGGAAGGATACCCTCCCGGACAAGTGGCTTCCGCGAGTCAGAGTGACTCGGGGACCCACCATCAAGGACGCGAATGGTCGCCTCATTCGTACGACCGCAGCGATGTCGCTGCGGGTTACCATCGGGGAACTCACCACGGAAGTCGACTTCCTGGTGTGTGAGACCCTATCGGTGCCCTGCATACTGGGGTGCACCTTCATCAACGTTCACGTGGATGCAATCCGGCCAGGCCGGAGGACCGTCGAGCTTCAAGAAGCCGACGGGACGAAGCGAGGACACACGGCTATCGTCAGGGACCTGACGCTACAAGGGAGGCACGTTAACGTGGCTGAGGTGTACGCAAGCGTCGAGCCGAAGACACTTCGGTTGGCGAAGCGAACTCGCTTTGAGCCGTTGTCGGAGACAGTCCTCCCGGTTAACTGCGACCTCGCAGGCATCTGCAGAGTCCGGTCCAACCTGCGGACGTACAAGCGCCATGGGTTGACCATGGCCAACGGTCTCATAGACCTCCCAGCAGGAGGGTCGTCCCTCCTAGTGATGGCGAACTATCGCCGTAAGGCAGTCACCCTCCCGAAGGGAACTATCCTCGGGATTGCCGAGCTCGACGAAGGAGATATCCTGACCCCTGACAAGGAAGGTCAAGTGGAACCACTTGAGGTGCTGGCGGTCGCCGAGACCACCGAGCGACAGCAACACGATGACGGGAAGCCTAACCCATCGGCGGCTCCGGCGGATATTCCGCCGAAGGACCAAGAAGCATTAAAGGCACTGGCCGAGGCTGACCTCGACCACCTTCCCCCTTCGGTAGCCGAAGGGGTACGACGGATGTTAAGAAAGCATGACGTCATGTGGACAGGCGGGGCCTTGGGTACCATTGGGGCAACCCAACATCGTATAGACCTGGTACCAGGTGCACGACCCGCCCGGTCACAACCGCACCGAGCGGGACCTATGCAACGAGAGATCGTTGATGGAGAAGTGAAGAGGATGAGCGAAGCGAAGGTGATACGACCTTCGATGTCGGAGTGGGGTGCCCCAGTCGTCATCGTACCGAAGAAGGATCAAACTCCTCGGTTCTGCATCGATTATCGACGCCTCAACTTGGTTACCAAGAAGGACTCCTACCCTTTACCAAGGATGGATGAATGCATCGACTCCTTGGGGGAGGCTACGGTGTTTACCACCATCGACTGCAATGCCGGTTACTGGCAGATCCCAGTGGCGGACGAGGATATCCCCAAGACGGCATTCGTCTGTCACAGTGGAGTGTACGAGTTCCTAAGGATGCCCTTCGGATTGTCCAACGCCCCCGCTACATTCCAGCGGGCTATCGACATTATACTGTCGGGGGTGAAGTGGCGTAACTGCCTAGTGTACCTCGATGACGTCATCGTCTTCTGGCGTAACATGGATGACCATGTGCAACATGTTGACGAGGTACTCACCCTCTTGAGGGACGCCGGGGTAACCCTGCGTCTGAAGAAGTGCGCCTTCTTCCAACAGACGGTCGAGTATCTGGGCCACCAGATAACCCCTGGTAAACTAGGGGTACTCGAAGCCAATACCCGGGCACTCCGGGATGCCCGGTTCCCTAACACCCAGACGCAGCTCAAGAGCTTCCTGGGAATGTGCAACGTATACCGACGGTTCGTCAAGGACTTCGCTCGGATAGCTAAACCGTTAACGGTTCTCACGAGTAGTACCTTGCCCAAGGTACTCCAACCCCCTTCGCCTAGCAAAGAGGAGGCATTCGAGTCGCTGAAGCGAGCCCTACTATCCCCACCCGTCCTTGCGTTACCGCACAGACGGGGTACCTTCGTCATCGATGTCGATGCGTGCGACACCCAAGTGGGATGCACCCTGCTACAGGGAGAGACGTTGATCGGTTCCGATAACGTTATCCCGGACCTACGTCCGGTAGGGTACTTCAGCCGGACACTCAACCCGGCTGAGCGTAACTATAGTGCCACCGAGCGTGAGTGCCTCGGGGTTATATGGGCAGTGCAACTGCTCCGTCCATACCTGGAGGGCTCCAGGTTCATCGTGAGGTCCGACCACGAACCTCTACGATGGCTCCTCAACCTTGGTGACAAGGATTCCGATAGCCATGGGAGGCTA
The DNA here is from genome assembly GCA_009829735.1 of Pyropia yezoensis. NCBI lineage: Eukaryota > Rhodophyta > Bangiophyceae > Bangiales > Bangiaceae > Pyropia > Pyropia yezoensis. The sequence continues at coordinate 26,323,796 of CM020620.1, forward strand.
GCCCGATGGAGGCTGAAGATGGCCGAGCACGACTACCGTACCGTGTATAAGGCTGGGTCAACCCACCATCTCGGAGACGCATTGTCTCGACTCGACACCCCGAGCGGGGATACCCGCCTGGTGGACGAGGACATCCCGGTGGTACCGGTCTGCAAGGTGGGTAACGCCACCCAAGGTTTGGTTGACCATACCATGGCGCACCGAGCATGCCCACTGACTCTCGCGGACTTCCGCGAGGCACAAGCCAATGACGACGACTGTAGACGCCATCGCGCTAACCTCCTGGCCGGTACGGCCGGCATCTTCTCCGAGAACGAGAACGGACTCTTATACCGGCGGGCACCCGCCGATGGACGACATCAAGTCGTGGTTCCCGTGTCCTTACGGCAAGCCGTTATGGAACGAGAACACGAGAACCCTACAGCCGGACACCCGGGGGGTTCACGTATGTTCGCAGCAATGCGAAGGTTCTTCTACTGGCCAGCAATGGCCGTCGACGTGGTCGACCACGTAAGGGGATGCCACCCCTGTGCACGCAACCGCATGAGTCTACATAGGCAGGCGTCTGCCATAAAGCTGTTCCCACCCGATGGGCCCAACGAGCAAGTCGCTATCGACATACTCGGGCCACTTCCGGTAACGGAAGAAGGGAACAGGTACATCCTGGTCATGTCTGACCGCTTCACTAAGCTGTCACGAGCGGCAGCCATCCCGAATGATACGGCATACACGATTATGAACGCAGTGGTTGACCACTGGATCAGTGCATACGGAGTCATGAAGCAACTCCTCTCCGACAACGGAGCAAACCTGACGTCAGCATTCTCCACTAAAGTCATGGGCATGTTCGGGATCGAACCACGTCGGGCATCCGACTACCACCCGCAGACCAACGGACAGGTGGAGCGGTTTAACCGCACCATCGTTAAGATGCTACAGTGCTACGTGGCCGAGCACACGAACACTTGGGACAGGCTCCTGTCCGTACTCACCCTGGCATACAATGCCAGGCCACATCGAAGCACGAACATCGCCCCACTGGAGTGGGTCATGCCACTAGACGTCGGTAACCTGACGCTGCCGCCAGGCAGGTGCACTCGGTATGATACACCGAAGGGCCGACCGGCCGAACGCATCCACCTAGCTTGGTTGGCCAAGCTATCGTGGATGATTCCTAAGCTCAAGGGTGCCCTTGACAGAACCCAACTTCGATACAAGAAGAACTTCGACGCCCGGCTACGGGTGCGCAACGCAACCCTGGTAACAGGTGACTGGGTCTACATCAGACACTAGAAGTTCCGAGGGAACAAGCTTATGCAACCGGTCAAGGGACCGTACCAGATCTTACACAGAGATGATCACTCTGTTATCTTACACTCCGATACGGAGATCCAACGCATCAGTGTGAATGATGTCACACCAGCTCCGAAGCCGGAACAGCCTCAGCCGGTACCGGCTGGGTTGCTACATGAAGCTCTTACAACCCACCGGTCAGATGACCCGGTGGGACCGGATGGGATTCCATACCAAGTAGAGAGCGTGGTCGGACACACCGACCCGGACCTACCAGGACCCTGGTACGTCAAGGTTATGTGGGTCGGATACGACTCACCCACCTGGGAACAGGCGGCGAATATACCCCGCCAACTCCTCATGCCTTACATGAGGCGACGACGCCTACTGTAACAACCCAACCGACACCGACTTCGGCTGTTGGGGGGTGAGGCTTATACCTACTAAGTAGGGTGTGACATGGTTACGGCAGACTTAGGTTTCTAAGTCAAATCAGACTTAGGTTTCTAAGTCGAACCAAGCTTAGGCAACTAAGTAGAGTCAAGCTTAGGTAACTAAGTAAAACCTGAACCTTAAGAAGTTATCTTAAAGGTAGAGGCTAACTCCGATAATATCGAAGTAACTAGGGGGCTTACAAGGGAGGATGACCTCCCCAAGCCAAGACACAAAGTGAGGGAGGATGACCTCCCCAAGCATGAACCAACCGGAAGAAGTTGGACGGGAGGCAAGGCACCACTGAGCCAGAAGGGGCACACCCCAAGGCAGCAAGCAGAGGCAAGCAATGCCCCCGAAGGGGATGAGTTTAGACTCACTACTACCCGGCTACCATAAGGGTTACCGGGGCCCTCTCCCTCACAAACAATAGCACTCCTCAGTGGGTAGACCCACTGCCCGAGGGAGGCCACTCACGCGTAAGCGCGTATACCTCCGTGCTCCACCGGTCGGCAATCTCACGACGGTCAATCACCCGAGCTACCTCGGTGCATAGCTGGACGAGGGTGCTGCGGCCAGCCTCCACGTCCTCCAGAGCGTTCTGGAGGCGGTCAAGCGCGCCACCGAAGCAACGCGCTGACCCAACCAGCGCAGCACCTGGGGGGATATCCCCCCAGCTAACAGAGAGACCCTCCCGCATTGCGCGGGCAACAAGGGCGTCAACGCCCTCATACCAGAGACGGGGACCCCCGTCATGCATGACAGGGGCGGGAGGTGACACTGGCGCAGCCAGAGGAGCCACAGGAGCCGACACGGCCACCACCGGAGCCGGTGGCGCCTGACATGAGGCCCGGTAGGACCCCACCGAAGGGGCTCCACCGTAACCCCGGCGGGGCTCCGCCCGACGACGGGACACCTCACGCTCCCCACCCGCAGAGCCCCACTCTCGGGGACGACGGCCAACCGCCGCCGGTATCGGGTTACCGAACCACGGGGCAAGGACCTGAAGAGGGTCATGGATAACCATGGGAATACCCAGGTCAGCAACAGCCTCGGTGGACGCCCACCCATGGCAATTGGGCTCACCCGGCTGAGTACGCCGGATACGCAACGAGTGACGAGGCAAGGGGGAAGCCCCAGCCTGCGGGTCCCGGTACGGGGGAAGGGCCAACACCCCAGCCCAGTTCACGGCATCGTGAACAGCCAGCAGGGCCTCGAACTCCCGGGCCAACCCGGTCTTGGCGGCTATCAGGTCCACGCCCAACTGCGCGATGTGCCGACGGACACCCGTCGGAAGATGAAACAGGCGCCCCTGCTGGCGGACGGACAGCAGGAAGGAGGAAGCCTGCCCGAGGGTAACCTCAAGGGTAAAGGTACCCTGCAACGGGTGGACCGGTCGGGAGGCCAACACACTCCCGAAGTATCGGAGACAGGGGCCGGTGTCAAACCGGAAAGCAGGGGCGGGTTCCCACCCCTCCTGCCACAGAGGCGGGCGCACGGGAGTGTATACCGGCGCACGACCTTTGCCGGTCTGCAACGCACACGTTATATCGGTGCGGAACGCATCCGCCATGACACCATGGTTACGTCGCCAGCTCGACGCCGACTTCAACCCCGCCATAGACGGGTAGGGAGCCGTCAACGACAGATACGGGGATACCCCCGGGTAATAATCAAAGTCGGGATACCGACCGGTATCGCCCACCGTCTCGCCAAACGCAACCGGCTCCGCCGCCGCCGCAATCCCCCGAGCACTAGCCGGGTAGTCAACCTCCCGCGGCAACGCGGGGGCAATCAGGTCGCATACCCCGAAGGCGGGGTCGAGGTAGACCTCACCCCGTCCCACCCGGGTGCGCCAGAGCTGCGCATGCCGGTCGTCCGGCTGACTCAGGATCCAATTGTGTTCCACCCGCACCGCGTTCGGCTGGTTGACCAGCCGCACCAACTCCCGCTCCCAACTCGGGTCCACCCTGACGCGCCGGGAGGTCCCTCCAGAGAGACGCGGCTGGTGGAAGTCCACCCGCATCCGCCCATCGGACTCCATTGACTCTTGCACAGTCAGGCCTCGAACCCGAGCCACCAAGTCGGACATCGACATGGCGGGTTGACCCGCCGCCACGGCGACGCCGCCACCCAACGGGGCAACCCGGGCAGGACCAGGAAGAATCGGGGGCGCCGGGGGATGCCCCACCGGCACATGGGCCGTTGACGGAGATGCACGGGGCCGAGGAGGAAGAAGAAGGGCGGGCGCCCGCCCGGAGTAGCTCCCGGAGTCCACTGCCATCGGGGTAGATAATTCTTGACCATCACGCGTCCGCGGCACCGCGGGCAGAGCATCGCCGCCACCCGGGCCCGACGTGGGTACCACGGGGGCAGCACGGGTAGACCCGCTACCCGCCGCAGCGGACACACAAACCGCGCGGGCACCCGCGCCGTCTTGACCCGCCGTACCGGCCGGGGTGCCGCCACTACCATCCGCCACGCCGGCGACACCGTCTCGAGGTAGAGCCGCGCCGGCACCGGCGACAGAAGCCATCCGGGCCGCCGGAGGAGTAGCGGTAGAGGCCACCGCTGCACGCGGTTGTCCGCCACCCGACGGAGCCGTCGTGCCACTACACACGGACGACAACCCGCCCGGCGCGCCTTCCGGGGCCACACGAACGGTCACCCGGTCGTCCTCATCCTCCGACGAGCTCGCTAAGAAGCACTCGGCGGCGGTGGCAGAGACGGGAACGTCGTCCACCATCACCTCTTCCTCCTCCTCAAGCAGGAGGTCGTCCTCGCCCCCGGGTACCTGGGGGTCCGACATGGTAAAACCGGGGTAGCAGGGGCGCCCCGTGCGGAAAAGCCGAGGCCGGCTCGACCCGGTACGAGGAACGCTCGCGCGGACGAGCCAGGGAAGCGCGGGTACCCGTGCTTATAACCACACAGCTCAGCACGAGCGATACAGCAGCGCGGGACGACCCGCGCCAGCCGAGCTACGAGGGCGCTCCAGCCAGGCACCTGGACCGGAGCCACGCCCCCCCCACACACGGGGTAAGTAAGGGGGGTCACCCCCAACCGCCCCCACGCAACGCGGGCAGCCCCCGCCCCCCACTCAATCGTCCACACGAGAGGGGCCCCCCTACCACCAGACACCTGGTGGCGGATCCGCTTGCACCACCCCTCGGAAAGGGGGGTCGTGAGCAGAACCCGCATCGGGAATTTCAACGGTCCGGAAAACGGATCGTGTGTGTACCACACAAAGGGGGGCACCCCCCTCAGACAATCTCGAAAAGGGGTGTCTGTCGCGACAGGGCGCAAAGCCCCACCCGACTGGTAAACGGTCACGCGACCCACTTACATTCGGTAACCCGAATGCAACTCGACCCGAGGACGGGCCGAATCTAAGGGGGGGATATGTAGCAATATGGTTGTCCGTATTGTGACCCTAATGTTAGGGGGGCTACTTCTAATCCTTGGCTGTCAATTTGAGAGTCCGTACTGGTCACGGTATCTATAAGCTACGTATGACCAGAGGGACTTGCATCTTGGGGTGGAGGGTAGTTAGTAGTGTCTCCGAGGGTTTATAACGAGGGGGCCGGCGGTGAATCCACCGCCGGCCAAGGCAGAACAACAAACCCCTCCCATTTGGGCTCCCATCTTGGTCCCGTGGCTTGCGCTCCAAGGACAGCAACCTTGGCCTCCCGGTGACGTTGGTGCCGATCCCCCTTGGTGAGTGTTCCCTGAGAGTGGACGTGCGACGGGTTCCTATTGTGCTACAAGGTGGAAGCGTGCGGGACGGGGAACACGAGGGTAACGCAAGGATTATTTTTTGTGAGGGGGAAGCAACGGGCACCGCCCCACGCGCAGATATCCCTATTTGGCCCGCCGGTCCAGGGTCCGCTGTGGGACCCGGAGTGCGGGCCAACACTCCCTACACTAAACACCCAATCAAAACGCTCAGAACCCTCCAACACATCGCTCCAGGCAAAACACGCTCAGCGGAGAGATCTTACTAATTCTCGGCCAGATTGGGGCGGAAGTAGCCCGCCCTAGGTAGCTTCCCTTCACTGGCCAGAAAGCCAATTCAAATCGGGCGGGCGTAATCGCTTTACCCGATATTATCTTATCTTCCCCCCTCATTCATGGGGGGATCCAGCGAGGATGACGTGGCGTGCCCGTCCCGAGGGAGGAGCGACCCCCTCCTGCCCCCGATTGGTCAGGGGCAGAGGTCGCCACGATCTGCCTCCCCCTGAAGGGGGATGCCCCTAGTCCGAGGGGTGCGGTAAACCCTCACAAGTGTGTGGGATTCTTCCCCTGACCGGAATTGGCCTTTGGTCATTAACCCGGGATGGGATGCATTTGGGGTTTCGATTTTGAGCAGGTATTTTGGGTGATTGTGAGACTGGCGAGATCTTATTTTGAATGATGGCGCTGATGTCCGGCGGGGTTTGTCTTCCCCGTACCGTGAAGATTCCTGCCCCATTGGTGGGGATGATCCGTGGGGAACGGGGATTTCCGGAGATGTTGGAGGGTTTTGATTGGCCCGCACGTGGCCCGGTGTGGAGGATCGCTTGGTGCGGGTGAGAGGGGGTGAGAGTGTGCGTGGGGGTGCCCGTTGCTTACCCCGTGGGAAAAAAAAAACCTGCGCTTGCTCGAACACTGTCTTCTTGGTCGCAGATCCCCGCGTGACGAAGCTAGGCGGTCGGCGGTTCAGTACCTCGCCGGTCTCCCCGCGTTCTTGGTGGGTTGCTTCTTTGTGTGGTCTGGGTGCTACGCGCCTAAAGTACGTAGATCCACTACAAATCCCAGGCCGCGGCGGTGGGGAGCAGGCGCGCGTCGGTGTAGTGCCGCGCCGCCACCGCCGTCTCGCTTTGCTTCATGTACGCGGCAACGACGGCGAGGCGTAGCCCGATCGCGTTTGCCGCCGTAGCGGCGCCGCTGCGGATGGACCGGCCCGTCCACCGCCCGCCCAGTGGGGGGGAAGGCGCCCGTCCATCGCAGCAAGCCGCGAAGTCACTCTGAGGAGACGCGAGGCAAGGATCTGGAGCCCGAAGCGGCACCCAAGGGGAGCCCCCCGCTGCCAGGTAGTCATGCCGAAAATCGCGGAGGAGTGTCAGCAGCGCGTCCGCTGTGTGATCCCGGGGATGCACTGAGATAAGAAATGCCGAGCAAGCGCGCGTCCTGGCCACGCTCTCGTGGAACTTCTTCTGGACGGCGGGGCCCTGCTGCGCGAATTGCAGGTCGGCCAATTGCATGGCGACCGCAGCTCCGGGTCGGGTGAACATTAGGAACGCGAGGACCAGCGGAGTTCAGAATCGCCGCACCTCAGGGGGTGCACCTGGCCCTCCCAAGCGGAGGGCCTCCAGGACTATGTGGGCCGGAGACGGGACCGCAAACGAGGGCATCGCCCCGGCGGTGGTCGCCGCCCGCCGCAGGTAGCCCTTCCTCATGCGCAAGGTGACCGAGTGGGCCGTGGGCGGCTGGTAGCCGGCCATCTCATGTACTGCGTCCACAGAGGACAGATAGGATCGCATATTGTCGGTCGACTCAGTGCCCTTGGCGTGCATTCACCTGATGTAGGCGGCCACCGTCGTGTAGTGCGCCGGCAACGCCTGAAGGCCCGTCTGCTTACAGTATCCAGCGAACCGCTCCCAGATGGCAATGTAACTCCGCTTCGTATCAAATGCGCATTCGCTAGGAGCGCGCGTGCTCGCTGAGCGCCCAGGTGCGTGCCCAGATCGCGGCCAGCATGCTTGTCCACTAGGTGATCAAATCGCAAGGCCGGCGCGTCGCGGTGGCCAGCGGCTCGAACAAGAAGATAACCACGTCCCAATCCCGCTTCCAGGGCAGGGGAGGATTAGTTGCGTGTCAGAACCGACCCTCCTCGCGCGGCAGGTGTATCACCGCCGCGCACCCCGCCATCGCTCGCCAGTACGATGGCTGCGCTTTCCAGCGGAGGGCCACCAGCGTCAGCGCGGAGTCCGAGCGTAGTGCCGTCTCCACGACTGTGCACCACGTTGAGCGGAAGGTTCGCCCAGGCGTTCTCGCCGGTCCAACCTTGCCAAAGCGCACGTACGCCCGAGCAGCCTGGCGTCCATTCATGAGAGTGGAACCGCCCGCAGCCCGTGCTGACGTGAGCCGTGAACCAGTCAACCGCGTGAAGTCCGAACCGCTCGTCCAGCTAGTTAAACGCGGTCGCGGCCAAGGTCCAGCTCGTCGAGTCGTGCTCGGGAGGCGGCTGATCGGCAATTGTAGCAGAAGTCGCCTTGAAATTGCAGGAAAAATCGATGTTGGATGCCCGGAATCGAACCCACACCATGGAACATATGTTAACCAGGCGTTATGAATGACTGCGCCACGGGTTAAATCCTTGACATTCTGGGCAAGATATGGGGTTTTTACCCCATAATGTTTACAGCACCGACCGCTGGGTCCGTTATACGTGGCAGTCGCGATACTGCCACAGCAATGAGATTGACCGCGCTGGGTAAGTACTCGGCCTCGATGACAGTAAGCCACAAGAGGCAGAGGGCGTGCAGCCTGCTCAATTTGGCCAGAATAGCCGCAGACTTCGACGCCCTGGCATTCACAGTGCCCACCGTCACCATGGAATCCGATTTCCACAAAATCCACGAGTCTCGCCGCGTCAGAAAGCGGCGCAAGCTTTGAAGCCCCAGGTACACCGTCGCCAGTCCTGGCGCATTGATGTGATGGGTGCGCCGGGGAGGGGAATGCAATCCCCGAGCAGGCATGGTCTGGTCTAGAACGGCGCCCCAACCCACTGGGCTCGCGACCGTGTGTAGCATGTGAGCGGGCGGCGGAGGCCACAATGCCCGACCCAAGCCTGCGTAACCGGTAAGATCCCGCCATCGGACAAGGTCCGGCATTGCCTGGTGGTCGAAGCCCTCGCAGCCCGGGTTGTCCCCGCCAAGGCACGTATATAGTGCGTCCCGTTAAAAGTGGACGTGCTCGTGTCGTGATCATGTCAAACATCGGCCACTAGAGTAATCACACCCACACTGCACGACCCGTGCACATCTACTTCTTGCGGGCAGGTGGAACCGCGTGCTCACCACAGACAGAGAGGAGGACACAGCCAGTCCGCAGAAGCTGCGAAGGGCCCTGGCCTTCACCCATCTGCGATGGTGAGAGGCCCGACCCAAGAGCAGCGCTGCCGCCCCCGGGATCTTCCCAGCTCGTTCCGTCTTCAAGACAAACAGCCCTCGGGCCGTGCCCGCAACGTGGCCCAGAAGCGAGAGCTGCTGCGGCCCATGCCACACGTCTTTGCGTGGGTACATGGACAGACCAAGGTCGGCCAAAAGGTCCCGGACGGTCTTCCTCCCGTCCAACGCCAAAAATCTCCAAGTGTGTATTATTCATGAAGAAAATGTGCATCTTAAACACGCAAGAAGAATGCCCGTAACCGTGCCAGCAGCACAAACGCCACCAGCTACGATTACGGTTCTTTTGTATGCGATATGTCTCGAACGCAGGCATAAAGCATGAAACTGCTGCGTGTGCTAACTTGAGGAATGCACTCATCGTGGTTGTCACAAGAACCTCCTGCACAATACCCCACAGAATTAGAAGGCATAAAGGGCACAAGCTCGAGAAACATGAAGAGACTCATTGGTGGTCCCCGCCTCTGCGTCTCTGAAGATGAATTAGCTCAGCCACTTAATGCAGGTTTAGAGCTCAGGAGAGATTACCTATGTTCTTTCCAAACTACCCTTGCAATAAGCACCATATAATGCGAGCTTAACTTCTACCGCAGCGCTCCGCCCACTTTCCTGCAATGGACCTGGGAGCCGTACGTCAGCACTCTTGGTATCATTGACGGCTCATTTTGGATTGCAGTCATCATCAATCATCAAAAACAGTTCTTCGACATTGATGAAATTGAAGATGTCCATTCTTTCCAAGACAGGGACAACACACGTATTGCAGTACCCCAAATTTTGTCTCATGGCGACAATAAGAACAACAGACCCTCAACAGGCCAATGGCATATTTCAGATGACGCACGACTGGCCAATGAGTGCTCCGCGTTAATATGGAAACAGTGCGATCTGAGACTTTCTCGAGATTTCTGCCCACATCGAAGAGGGAACAGGCATCGCATGAACCAGCTGCGACCTCTCCCAGTGCTCTTGAGTGGATCGGGCCGAGATAGAGGGAAATCCGCCGAGATCGTGAGAGAATACAATAGCTATCTGGCCAACCAGCGTTCGGTACCAGACCCGCCGCGACTGCAGCCAATCATCGCCTGATCAACAGGAAAGCCCCACAGCACGCTATTTGTCCGCTGCGAGCTCTCAGCACGCAGTTGGCTCATGGCCTTGTGGTGTCATGCTGTTGCTCTTGTCTCCATGAGACAAAATTCGGGGAACTGCAATACTGTTCTTGCTTGTCTCAGTTCCGCCATACATTATCAAGAAGAGTTCGGTTGAATCCTTCGTTATCTTTGGTTTTTGAACAGTACCAAGGCATTGACTTGGAGCAGTCTCGTGCCTTGTTGTGCAGTACAGAGACTGTAGATGGACATTTTCGTTCACGATGAATACTGTGATCGAGGTGCATAATGGGGAAGTCTTGACGCTTCGATTGTCTTGATTTCTTGAGCTGTGCTGCTGTTGCTCCTGGTGGGCCATCTCGGCTCCCTGCCCGCTCCACGACGTGACAGATGACCGCGCAGCACGCTCCGGCAACAGCGCCAGGAGGGACCAGCCGCGATTGACAGGGATGAGGCAACGAGGACCCGGCAGGCCGCCCCATCTGAATCTCTCCTTGATGCTGTTGCTGCTTTCTGGACAAGGGGGCGGGGGTTCGCCGCCCGCCGCTCCAGCGCATACGCGCGGTCGGCCCGGCGAAGCCATGCATTCCATCTGGGGTGTCCTTGCTGCGCCATCGGTGCACCGTGGTGGAGGGGCGGTAGGCCTCCTGGCAGAGGGGGGGTGGGTTACGGTCACCACACGAGCCACCCCCCTCTTGACCCCTCCGTAGCGACTGACCGCGGACGCCATTTAAACTTGTCAGCTGACTTGCTCCTGCGGCAGCGGCCGCCCCTGCCACCAGTGGCTTGTCGGCCAGTCGCCTCGTCTGCCGCGTCCGCCTTGTCCCTGCCACCAACGCTCCCAGCGGCGGGACCTCCTCATTCCCTCCGCGGGCGGACACAATGGTCTCCCCCCCCAGTACCCCTCCCCCCCCGGCGGCGGTGCTTCCCCCCAGCATATCGGCGGCGGCCTCCTCTCGTGCGCCTGCCGACCGGGCACCGCTGCTCGCCGACCCCCATCCCCCTTCCTCAGCCGGCCCGGGGACGGGCGGGGCGGCGTCGGCAGCGACGGCTGCGGGGGCTGTGGCGGCTGCGGTCATGGAGCAGTCCCCCCTGGACGACCGCGAGTACCGGCGGCTGACGCTGCCCAACGAGCTGCGTGTGCTACTCGTTTCTGACCAGGTAGCCGACAGGGCGGCGGCGTGCCTGTCGGTGGGGGTGGGTTCCCGCGCCGACCCAGACGACCTCCCCGGCCTGGCGCACTTTTGTGAGCACATGGCGTTTCTTGGGACTGCCAAGTACCCGGATGAGGCGTCGTACAGGGCGTTTATCAAGGCCCACGGGGGGTGGCACAATGCGTCAACGGGCGCCGAGTCGACTGACTATTACTTTTCGGTGATGGTGGACAAGGCGGAGCGGGCGGCAGGTGGGGAGGGGGACAGCGGCGGGGCATCGAGGGCTGAGGATGACGCCACCCAGGGCTGCGACGCCAATGGTGCCCCCGCCAAGAGTGTGTCTGCGGAATGTGCCCCGGCCAAGTGTGCCCCGTCTGCCGCTGCCCGCGATGGGCCCACGCCCAGCCTGGAGGGCTCTACCAAGGCGCGGGACGCCGCCCCAGCGGCTGGGTGTGCCCCTTCCCCCCCTATCCCTCCCGGGCTGGCGCCGTACCTCGAGGCCCTGGACCGGTTTGCCCAGTTTTTTATCGCCCCCCTCTTCACGCCTTCTGCCACCTCCCGGGAAGTGCAGGCTGTGGAGGGCGAGTTCAAGAGTGGCCTCCTCCACGACGGCAACCGTCGGTGCCAGGTGTTGCGGCAGGCGGTGGCACCCGGCCACCCGGCGCGCAAGTGGGGGGTTGGCAACGCGGCGTCCCTGTGGGACAAGCCCACCGCCGCGGGGGTGGACGTGCGCGCAGCCCTGCTGGCGTTTCACAAGCGGCACTACAGCGCCAACCGGATGACGCTGGTGCTGGTTGCCCCCGCGCCGCTCGACACGCTGGCGGTGTGGGCAGAGGCCCTCTTTGACGCCATCCCCAACACCCGCGCCCCCGTCGCTTCCGACGCGTACGCGGGGTGGCCCCCGTTTGGGCCCGCCGAAACGGGCCGCCGCCTGCACGTGGTGCCGATTGAGGAGCACCGCTGGCTCAGCCTCTTTTGGGTGGTACCCCCGTTTGGGGCCACCTACCTCACCGACCCGGCCGGCTACATTGCGTACCGCTTCAACTATGGGGGCCCGGGGTCCCTCTTGTCGGCGCTGCGCGCCCGCGGCTGGGCTTCTTCCGTTTCCGCATCCTCCTTTGAGTGTGCGAGCCATTGGCAGACGGTGCAGGTGTTCGTGGACCTGACCCGTGCGGGGGCGGAGGCGGCCACCTTGGACGCCGTCATCCAGTCGATTCTTGCGTACCTGAGGCTGCTGGAGAAGGAGGGGGTGACCCCCCGCTCCTACCAGGACGCGGCTGACATAGCCCGCAATTTCTGGACCTACCGTTCGCGGGAGGAGCCGGCTCCACTGGCTGAAAGCTTAGCAAGGCGGTTGCACTACCTGCCTGACGAACACTTGTTGACTGGTGAGAGTCTTTATGCGCAATACGATGAGCCGCTCATCCTAGACACCCTGCGTCTACTGACGCCTGCCGCGGCGGTGGTCATGGTGGTAGACCCGGCCTTTGAGGGTAGTACCGACCTGGTTGAGGAACGTTACGGCACTGCCTACAGCATTTCCCGTATCCCAGAGGCCACCCTGGCCGCTTGGGCCGCCGCCGAGCCGTGGCCCGAGCTGGCCGTCGGTCCGCCCAACGCGTTCATCCCGACGGACCTCTCGCTGGTGTGCGACGCGCTCGACGGAACCGCGGATGACGGGGGGCAGCCGGCGAGGAAGGGGCTCACGGCGGTGCCTACGCGTGTAGCCGAGCCGACCGTGTTGCCTGGAGTGCCCAGTCCGTTGTTCGTAGTGGACTGCAACGGTGATGCCGATGCGGCGAGCGGAGAGGTAGGGGGGGATCCGTCCTTGGCTCCCGCTCCTCAAACTGAGGGGGCAGAGGCCACCCCTGTGAATCCGCCAGTGTGGGAATCCCCCCTGCTTCCGCCTGTCGTTCCCCTCGCTGACGCGCCATTGTCGACGCACCCGGTTGTTTTGCGGGATGATGCCTCTGTGCGGCTGCACTACAAGCTGGACCGGACGTTTCGGCGGCCCAAGGCGTACGTGTGTGTCCGTCTTCACACCCCCGCCGTCCATAGGAGTGCCCGGTCGTGGGTGCTCGCTGACCTTGCCACCCTCGTGCTGGCAGACAGCCTTACCGAGGAGACGGCCGACGCGGCCGATGCGGGCCTCTTTGTTGGTGTTGCCCCCACCACTGATGGCCTGTCCCTGTCCCTCTCTGGGTACACCCACAAGCTGCCCCTGCTGTTGGCGGTGGCTGTTGAGCGACTGGCACGCTTCCAAGCCGACCCCGCCCGCTTCGCCCGTGTTTACGAGGTGCTTCAACGGGACTACAAGAACTCGCTCAAACAGGATCCGCTAGACCATGCCAGCAGCACCGTCTCGATGCTCACCGCCACGCCCATGTGGCATTTGCTTGACCTCATCAACGTGTTTGGGGAAGATTCCGGCAAGAGTTCCCCTCGGCCGGCCCTCGGCGCTCGTGGCGGCGAGAAAGGAGTTATGGCCTCTGAGCCCCTACCACCGTCACCAGCAGAGGTGGAGGCCTTTGTGGCCTCTTTGTGGCCGGGCGGCGTCTTTATCGAGGCCCTCATTACGGGGAATGTGTCGCCCGAAGGCGCACTGGCCATGGTGGCGACCATCCAGGCTGCCCTACCGTCCCCCCCCTTGCCTACGCTGGAGGTTCCCGCCCGCCGTGTCGTGCAGCTTCCAATCCGTCAGACGGTGGTGGCTCGGATTGCGAGCCCCAATCCCTTGGACCCCAACTCGGCCGTGCAGGTCGTGTACCAGCTGGGCCTCGGGGGCGACCCAGCCGTCGACGTAGCGCTGGGATTGCTGTCCAGCATGCTGTCTGACCGGGTCTTCACCGTTCTTCGCACTGAGCAGCAGCTGGGCTACGACGTGTCCGCCTGGTGCTACTGCTCGGCGGGCGTCAACGGCCTGTGTGTGGCGGTGCAGTCCCCCTCTGCTTCACCCGAGACGGTGGCTGCCCGCATCCAGGCGTGCCTCGACGACTTTGGCGCCGTCACCCTCCCCGCCATGGACGCGGCGCCCTTCAAGGTTGCCCTCCGGGCTGCTCTCAGGGAGCCCGACAAGCACCTGTGGGGGCAGACGAGCCGGTACCTCGGCGAGGTCTTTAACCACACCTACGACTATGGCCGCCGAGAGGCGCAGGCCGTTGCCCTGGACGGGGTGGACACTGCGGCCCTGTGCCGCCTGTGGGCCACCTACCTCGCCGCCGACGCGCCGCAGCGGCGGATGCTCGTGTCGGCCGTCCACCCGCCGGCGCACCCGCCCGCGCTTTCGCCGGCAGAGGAGCGGGCGGCGGGGGGGGGGGGGGCAGTCCCGGGGGGGACGGCGGGAACGGCAGTGGCAGTGGCGGTGGCGGTCAGCTGCCGCCCATTGTGTTGGCCGACGTGGGGGCACACCCCGCCGCGGTGCGGGCGTTTCGGAACTCCCGCCCGCTCTACCCCGTGTACGGGTACTTTCAGGTGGGGCGCTCATCCGACGCAGCTGCCTGAGTGGGGGGGGTGGCGACCGTATCGCCTGCGGGCGACCCTACTTTTCGTCTTGTGCGCCCACCTTGCGCCCTGTGTTCCACGTTTATCCCCGTTCTTTCCCCCGTTTTTTTCTCTGCCTATTTTTTTTGCACTGGGAGAGGGGGAGATGGCCGCCGCCCCCGTCCTCGTTGGCCAGCCCCGGCTCGCGAGCGCAACCGGGGGGGGGAGGGAGGGGGGTGGGCGACACCAGCGGAAAAGGAGTGTGGTGGCCCCTGTTGCCAGTGCTGCCGCCATGACCACACGCCCGGCACCGACCGCCGCTGCGGTGCAGGCTCGCGGCAGTCGTTGTGTGTTTTTTCCCTTTTTACACCCCCCCGCGGTGCCAGCCACCCGTCGCCGCCGCGGCTCTGCCGTCTGAGAGGAAGTCGCCGGCCACCGGCTGGCAGTACATCGTCATCAAGGCCAACACGTGCTGAGTTGCCGTCCCTGCCGGGCACACAGCATCTGAGCCGAGCACCGCCCCGCCCCCCCCCCCCCACGGATGAGCGGCACCGCCCGGCGGGCGGTGCTGACGCTCCGCATCTATGTTGCCACTGCAACCAGCGCGTCGCCTCGCAGCCCCCACTCTCCCCCCCCCCTGGGAGCGACTGCCGCTGTCGGCCTTGGGGATGCAGAAAAAAAAAAAAAGAGAGTGTCACGTGTGTCTGGGAGCCCAGCGCAGGCAAGCACGGTAGCGACAATGGCGGTAGCGAGACACCCCGGCGCTGGGCGCGTCGGCGACGGAGAGGGGTGGCGACGGCGGCCTTAGCCACCGCGATACGCGCGCCCACGGCACCCGTTCCCCCCCGCCACCGCGGCCGCGGGGCGGCCGACGACGCGGCCGATGAGAGGGCTCTGCGGCGGGGAGCGTCGCGTCGTCGTCGATGAACGACAGCGCTGCCACACCGGTCGAGACACACGTAGGAGGGGTGTGCAGGGTGGGGGGGGCGGCTAGCGACCGACGCAGCCGCCACTTTCGATCAGCGTGGGAAGGGGGGTCGCCGGCGGCGTCGCCGAGACGGGGAAGGGTGGCCAGGGCGGACAGCGAGGGGTGCCGCGGCCGCCAGAGAGGTGCGCCAAGCCACCGCCCGATGATTGTGGGAGGCCGCCGGATGCCAGATGTCCGCGTCGGCGGGCGCCGAGGTTGGCGACGCCACCGCCACCGAGACCCGTCGAGGCAGCGGACGCGCGGAGCACACGCGCCCGCCAGCGGCCGGATGAGCGCAGACACAGCTGCAGCAGTCACAGGGGTGCGCCCCCGGGAAGCACACCCGCCCCTGAGCAACTAGGTAGCCGAGGGCGCGGCCTGCGTCGGCACCACGCCACCACGCATCAGCCGTCGCACCCGGGGGCGACAAAAAAAAGGCAGCAGTGAGTGGGCGGGTGGCCAAGCCGCACGTGTCGCCAGTGCCACAGCCATCGACGGTGGGCGGGCGGTTGAAGCGGTGCACCGCACCCGCGATGGGATTGGGAGAGGGAAGTGGAGGCGGGTGGGGGAACGCCTGCGGGAGAGCGTGGACGGTGCCCCCCCCGCCCGCCGCCGCCATCGACACGCAGCGCGCGCGCGCGCCGCCGCCCACGTCGCCCCGGCATCTGTACTTGACCCTGCCGTCAACTTCCTACGAGCGGGTAGCGGCGGCGATGGGCGTCCAGCCCCGGGGGTGCTCCCGGCGCACCCCTAACCCCCGGCCGCCCCCAGCCCCGCTCCTCCGCCCAGTTTCTCCGCCAAAGCGCTCGGCGGAGGATGCGGAGGGGAATAGGGAGCCTGAGGGGCGTAAGGGGGGTGGCAGGTAAAGAAAAGGGGTACGGGGTGAGAAGAGGGGCGCAGGGGAGGAAGCGCAGAACGTGGGGAGATATCACAGCCTGTTGCTAGCAGGGGGCCTTCCTGTCCTCTTCTCGACGATGCCGACCAGACGGGGACAAATAGAGCCTGACTGTAATGGCCCGTGGCGAAATGCTTCTTGAGCCTTCACGGCCGTTTGCCTTCGCGCCGGGGACACGAGCCCATCTGTCCCACCCACGTCAAGAGTCCCCGTCGCCGCCGTCACCGCTCGCGTCGCTGTCGGAGCGGATCGTTGCCCCCTTGCTCCCCCCCCCCCTACCTGGGGACGTCAGCGACCCTCCTCGTCCCCTCCTCTCCCCCTCCCCCCTCGTCAGCGCCATGGCGTCGGCCGGCGATGCGGACGGGACCCCCCCCTCCGCGCCCCCCGCCCCCGCCGGTGAGCGGGCCAAGTCCACCGCCGACCTCGACCGGGTGACCGACTATGTGGAGGAGACCGAGGTAGACACCGCCGCCCTGTCCGCGTCGGTCGCGGGCCTGGCACCCGGTGCCGGTGGCGGCGGCGGTGGCGGCGGCGGAGCCGGCCGGGCCGGCGGCGGCGGCGGCGGCGGCGGCGGCGGCGGCGGTGGCAGCGGCGGTGGGGGGCTGCAGGGCGGCCGGGCTGGCGGTGCGGGTGGTGGGGGTGGGGCGGGCGGGTCGGGCCGCCCCGCGGCGGCCAAGCGTGTCAAGGTGCGGCCGCAGGATGTCAAGGTGGTGGTCGCCGCCATGGGCTGCACCGCCGCCGAGGCGGAGGCCGCCCTGGGTGCGGGGGGGGGGGTTGTCGCCACCCTGACGCGGCTGGTGCACGAGTAGCGGGGGAGTGGGGGGTGGGGGGTGGGGGGGGCAGGAGGGCGGGAGGAAAGGAGGCCCATGGGCCGTCGGTGGTGGTGGCGGTGGTGGTGGTGGTGGTGGTGGTGGCGGCGGTGGGTCGCAGCGGCGGTAGTGGCGGCGGGGTTGGCGCCTGTGTCTGGGGGGGCGCCGTGGCCGCCGCCGACGGCTTGGTAAGGTGGTGCGGCTGGCGTGCTACGCGGCCTCGGCAGGAGCGGCGGCGGCGGCGGCGGCGGCGGCAGCGGCGGTAGCGGCGGCGGCGGCGGTAGCGGCGGCAGCGGCGGTAGCGGCGGCAGCGGTGGCAGCGGCGGCAGCGGCGGCGGCAGTGAGGCAGGCCGGCGGGCCGGTGCTGTGGCGGCGCCGCGGTAGGGTGGGGTGGTGGCGGCGCTGTGGTGGCGTTGTGCGGTGGCAACGATTGGCGATGGGCGTCGGTCAGCCAGCTGGTACGGGGGTGCGGGTGGGGGGTAGGGTCGCAGGCGGAGAGGCTCCTTGCCGATGCCGGGGTGGTCACCGCCGCTGCCGGAACGGCCGCCCCCGACGTGGGGGCACGGGGCCGCTGGCTGGCCGCAGCGGTAGCAGGGGTGGCCGGTGGCTGGGTCGCGGGGGATGGGCGGCAGCGGCGCCGCGCGGTCAGGCGGGCGCCGTCGACGACGGTGGCGGTAGCAGAGGAGGAGGGAGCAGGGGGGTGGTGGCGAAATTGGGCGTGCAATGGTCGCGATGGTTTTGGCCGGAGCTCGAGGGCGCGGGGGAGGGAAGGACGCCCCCGCGCACCGTGCGTGGGCGGCCGCGGCCGCTGCGGCGCCATCGTGCTGCTGCAGGTGCGCGCTTGTCTCCCCTGCCCGAGAGGGTTTTCATGGGGGGCGGTGCGCGCAGAGGGGGGGGGGGCGGCGACACGTTGCTGGGCGTGCGCCTCTCACCGCCGCAGCGTCGTGTGCGGGAGGTTTGATTGCCTGCCAAAAACGAGTGGAGGGGAGGTGGATGACCCCCGTAGGCTCGGGAGGCGCCAGCGCCGGCGGCTCACGACTTGGTGTCCTAAAACGGGCGTCGTTGAGCGGAAACGTGCGGCGCGAAAGGCAGAGGCCGCGGTCTCCATGTCGGCGGGTGTGCCCGCACGCGGGGCGCGGCCCCCCCCCCCCACCTCACTCCGCCGCCGGTGCCCCCGCCCGAAGCGCCTCGAGCGCCTCCCGCGCGCCCTTGACGTGTGCGGCCACGTCGAGCGCCGCCGAGATAACACGCACCACCACCCCCCGCGCGTCGACAACGTACGTGACGCGTCCCGGCAGCACCCACAGCGTCGACGGGACGGCGTAGAGGGACCGGAGGGCGCCGTTGGCGTCGGAAATGAGGCGGAAGGGCAGCCGGTGGGCGGCCTTGAAGGCGGCGTGCGCCGCGTCCCCCGAGATGCCTACAATCTCCGCGTCGAGCGTGCCAAAGTCCGCGGCGGCGTCGCGGAAGGCGCACGCCTGGGCGGTGCAGCCAGGGGTAAAGCTGTGCGCGGCCGGTGGAGCAGGGTAGAGGGAGCGGAGGGAGAGGCACACACGAGCGCAAAGTGCGGGGCGTGCTGTGCGGCTCCCGCGCGTGTCAGTTGGACGACAGTTCTAAGGTGGCGACCCCCGCCCCAGCAGGCCCTACCATCCATCGGCAGTTACCCTGAGGGACGTGGCCTGCCTGGACCCGTTACACCCGACCTGCCTCGGTGGCTACCCCCCGCCCCCCCCCGAAACCCCATTCCCAGCCCACCAAGCCACACAAGCCAGCCACCAGTACGTACGACCTTGGATAGAAGTAGAGCACCACCGGTCGCCCCGGCGTCACGGCCGACAGTCGGAACGAGGCGCCGTCGCAGTCGGTGGCGGTGAAGTCGGGGGCGGGGTCGCCCTCGGCGACCATGGTGGAGGGGCGGGAGGCGCGAACGCACGCGTGGGCGCGCGGGGGAAAAGCGACGAACAGAGAGGGGGGGCGGGGACAGGGAGCAGGGCGGGGGACGGAGAGGGACACGGGGGGGGGGGGGGAGAGGGGACAGGTGTGGGCGATGGACAGGACGGAGTGGACGATGGCGGTGGACGAAGATCGGCAGAACCAGGCAAGGGCCGCGCAGCCGAAAGCAAGGGCCGCGCAGCGCAAGCAAGGGCCGCGCAGCGCCCACACTGACTATTCGCTCGTACGGTTGCAGTTGTATGGTAGTTGATGTGATACCAGTCGCCGTGCATTTACAACTGATCCAGAGGTCTACAAAGGTAGCCCCCCTGCACGATCCACCACGGATCGCTGCTGCCAGTGTCAGCGGAACACCTCCAAATCAATTTCGCCAATCGCCGAGGACCGCGACCTCGGCAGGGCGACGCCGCGGTCATGGCGCGTTTGATTTGGAGCCTTCCCAGAGCTGTAGGCGGCCGACGGCGATCGGGGCCGCTGGCTGGCCACGGCCGTAGCGCGCCGTCACGGTGGTCGCGCGGGTGCGCTTGCGGGAATGCCTCAAAGAGCAAGCCGCCACTCGGCGGCGCGTGACGGGTCAGGCGCTGGGCACAACGGTGGACACCGTGACGTCCGGCGGGACAGTTCTTGGGCGTCCAGTGGCGGGAGCACTACGAGCGCTCTGTCTCCCCTTTCCACCCCCCCCCTCATTCTCTCGACCGTGCCCCGCCCGTCTGGGCGGAGCGCCGGCCATGCCCCGCGTGTGGTGTGGGTGGTGCGGGTGCAGTTGAGCGCCGGCTTCCCTACCTGTATCCCTGTCTCCTCAAAGTGTACTGCTTTTCACCCCTCCCCCCCCCCCCCCCGCATCCCCATCACTGCCCATTTCTCTTCTCCCTTAGAGGGCGGACGCAAGGTGTGCTGCCGCCATGCCGCGGGTGCCCCCCGTGACGACGCTGGTGCTCCACACCTGGCGGGAGCACTGCAAGCCCAAGCCGTGGGACCGCCCCAGCGGGTCGGACGGAGAGGATGATGCGGTCGGGGGAGGCCACTCGTCGGACGCGGGGGGGGGACCCCCGCTGCCTCCCCGCCGCTTGCCCGCCGGTCGTGCAGCGGCGGGAGCGCGGGGGGGACGCCTCCCCTACCGCCGCTCCATGTCGGTGGACGAGGGCCTTGTCGGCGGCGGTGGTGGCAGCGGGAGCGGGAGCGGTGGCGGCGGCCGTGCCCGCCACCGCCTGGCTGGCAGTGGCTCTGGTACACCCCGAGACGTCGACGCGGGCGGCAGCGGCCCATCCCACCGCCGGTCAGCGTCGCGGCCCGAGCCGCCGTCAGCGGTGCTGTCACCATCTTCGTCGGAGGACGACCTGACGCTGGGCGCCTCGTGGGCGGTGCCCGCCGACGGGCCTGCTGCGTGGGACGTGCCCACCGCAGCGGTGGCGATTTGCCTGCCCGCTGCCAGCCGGGCGGCCATGCGGCGGTCGGTGTCGGTGGATATGGACCTGCGCAGTGACCGCGGAGGTGGTGATGCGGCCGCGGGCGCGCCCACCCCCCGTCGTGGCAGCGTTGGTGGTTCAGGGGACGTGCCAACCTGGGGCACTTCTTCCGTAGGGGCGGTCTCTTCGCCGGCGACGGCGGTGACCGCTGCCGACAGTGTCACCACCGGGCACCCGTTTTTGACGGACCTGGGTGGCTCGTTGGGCGCCCAACTCCCTGAGGGGGTGTCCTCATCGGCCCCGACCGTGTCCTTGTTAGCTGGGCGGGGAAGCGCACCCCAACTAGCACCTGTCCCCGCAGCGTCGTCGCAAGTGTTGGCGACAGCGGGCGCGCCCGCTTGGTCAATCCCCTCCCGCCGCGGCGTGCGGGGAGGGGGGCGACGTGCTTTTCCTCGCAGCGCTTCGACCGATGGGTCAGGCCCGGCGCTCGCTGCAGCTGCTCGCAACCTTGCTACGGGTGGCGGTACCCGCCGCTCTGGTGTGCGCCTCGCTGCCACCGCGTCGTCGGGGAGCTCTGCCGGGGAGCTCCTTGCGCGAGGGCCAGTGGCGCTGCCCGTCGCGTCCGGGGCAGGGGATGGAATTGACAGTCTACCACCGCTGCCGCCTGGTATCGGGGGTGGGCACCTGCACCACCCCTACCCGTACCCGTACCCTCCTCACCCCCCGTATGCACACTCAGTGCGGCCGCCACCCCCGCCTGCTGTCTTTCTGCGCGGTACCCCCCGCGCAACGGCCGTTGACGACCTGCATCTGCCTAACCGGATGGCAGCGTCACCGCGCCGGGAGGTGCGCCGAAGCGCATCGACGGACGAGGCGCTTGAGGCACTGCCGCCGCTGCCACCCCGGGGTGGGACGGCTCCTTCAAGGGCCGCGGCTACGAGCGATGATGGCGATAAAGTCACAGACCTGGAGCTAGGCTCAGCCCCGCCGGCGGCCGCGGCCCCTGGCGGCGGGTCACCGCTGGTGCCCCCCGTGTGGGGTCGCCGTGCTGCTCGGCGGCGGCGCGACGAGGGCTTGTGCTCTTTGGGGGACGGCGTCGTGCGAACGCGGCCGCCACGTCCAAGTGGCAAGGACTGGCGGGAGGGTAGTTCTGCTGGAGGCTCAATATCCGATGGGTCGGACGTAACCTGACTGCGCTGTGGTCGAGTTGCGCGTCGGCACCCGACACCTGATGGGGCGCGCGCCCTCGACGGACGGCGGTCGTTTGTGGGTGTGGGCGGACCAGCGGTACGTTCTCTTGCCGTGGCAGGCGTCGGTTGCCGAGCCCGTGCTGTCTTGCTTGCACTGATGAGCGTATTAACAATGGATCCTTCTTACTGGCCGACCACGATGTCGTGCTAGCGTGATGTGATATTTGTACGCGTGGCATTGCCGCTGCTGACGCAAGCGAGACGACTCCCGAGCTGATGGGGCAGAGGTGGGGTACTGGGGATGGGTACAAAGCATCATGAACGCGACATCTAACCTGGCTTGTTTGCGGTCCGTTGTTCCCGGCAGTGCTTCTCTGGTGACCCAGCTTGTGTTGTTCCTCTGTCCGGAGTGTAGATGTGCTCTTTGGGAGCGTCGAGTTCGTGGTCCATGGATGAGGTGTGGACGCGAGCGCTTTGTACAGAGTATGCTTGCCCATTTGGGTGGGAGCGAGCAGTGGACAATGAGTCGGCCAGCTGACCGCGGTGTTCCCATTCCTGCTGTCTCTGTCAATATTTTTTTTGCTATTTATTTGCGCAGCTCTTGTATCCCTAGTCCGCCCGCCCCCTCCTCCCGTGAGCACGCCACGACCACCCCTACGGCCGGCTTGAACCGCACCCAAGAAGCTACCATCATCCATCCCCTTCCCTCCCAATCTCCCATGAAGGAAGAGCCCCTGCTGTCCTCCCCCCGACCTCCCCAAGCCCCGCCGCCGCCGCCGCCGCTAGCACCAACTTCCCGCCCCCAGAAAGAGTTGACGTCGTCTTCCCCCGCACGGCCATCTCCAAACGCCTTCACCTCCGACACCCTCACCACATACAAACAAAGCCGCCACAGCCTCCCCCCCACACGGCGCGATAACCGCTACAGCACCATCCGCCGAAGCACGTTCCCCGCTGCCGCTACCGACCCGAACGCCCCCACAATCCACAGTCACCACCGCCATGGAAGGCAAGGTATGAAAGCAAGCATCGTCTGCTGCACCGGCACTATCTTCCTCCTGCATACACCGAGACGCACATTGCTGGTGTGCGTGCGTCGCGCAGAATGTCTTTCGTGACTGTTGTGGTGCAGTGCTTGCACTGCTGTCCTCCTCTGTTCTGTACACTATACAAACAACCGCCTAGCGACCTGTGCCTCCCCCCGTGTACGAGCGAGGACCTGCACGCAAGAAGTAGGCACAAATGATGCAATGTTCCCCAGCATCGTTTTACTCTTTCCCCAGTACCTCGTTCGCAGCGTATCTGTACAAGGCATCTATACACAGGTTGACGGTGCATGGAAATACAAACGTCCCACTCACAGCCCACTGACACGGGTAGCGACGATCGTCGCGGAGTCGGCGCGTCTAAAAGACCTTGGAGACGAGCTCGGCCGGCAGCGAGCCCAGCGCCGCCACCTGCGAGTAGATGCTCTGCCCCGTCGCCAGCTCCACCACAAGCCCCGCCGCAAATCCAATCATCGCTCCCCGCCCGTTGACAACCTCAGAGAACCGCGTCCACCCCTGCGGCCGGTTGGACTGCGCGTTGATCTTGGCGTCCGCGTCGCGGGCGATCTTGCCGAACTTGCGCTTCGGGTCCTCGCCAACCATCATGGTCGGCACGCCGTGCCGGGTAGTGGCCGGGGTGGCCAGCGACAGGGGAGCCGTGAATGTCGACGTCCGCGCCGACACTGCGGCGGCAGAGGTGGGGCGGCCGGCGGCCGGGAAGGCAACAGCAGAGCCGACAAAGGCCATGGCGAAGTGGGGGGGGGGGGGAAGGGGGCAGTGAGTGGGAAAGTGGTGAGAGAGTGAGGTCGGAAGGAGACTGCGGCTGAGGGCGCAGCGGCGTAACAGAGTGGTGGTGACGAAGTTGACGAAGGAGAGCGGAAAGGGAGCGGAGTGTTTGGGGGGATGGGTGACGTGAAGACGTAGGATGATGTCTGGTGGCGGTCAAGTGCGAGCGCATGAGACCGACAGTATTTGTAGTGCCAGGAAGGTCACTCTGGGGCTGTGCAATGCACGCTGACCAGAGTTGCACGTGCAGTCTCCGTCCCCCATCAATCGGTCGGGTGGAAGCAGCGGCAGCCGCCTCCAGCTTGCCAAATGCCATCGTCGGCGACTCCTACATCCGTGGCCACCCGTGCAAGAGCATGTGATGGGCGGAACGAGTGGATCAGCCAACGGATGCCGTTGGGCGGCGGAAGGACGGGCGGGATCCCGCTCAGCGTGGCCACAAACTCGTCAATGATGACAGATCCGCCTCCGCTGACTCATTGGCCACGAATGTCTCGAGGCTTCTTTAGGAACATATGATTTTGCACACCCCCGCGCAGCTGCTGCCTCCCACGTCACTCGTTCTGCCACCGGCTGAGGCTTCGACGCTCGGCCCATCATCATATTGTGCGTCCCGTAAAAAGTGGACGTGCACAGGTCGTGCAGTGTGGGTTTGATTGGTCCAGTGGCCGATATTTGACATGATCACGACACGTGCACGTCCACTTTTTACGGGACGCACTATATTGTTCGTCCCGTAAAAAGTGGACGTGCACGGGTCGTGCAGTGTGGGTTTGATTGGTCCAGTGGCCGATATTCGACATGATCACGACACGAGCACGTCCACTTTTTACGGGACGCACTATATTGTGCGTCCCGTAAAAAGTGGACGTGCACGGGTCGTGCAGTGTGGGTTTGATTGGTCCAGTGGCCGATATTTGACATGATCACGACACGAGCACGTCCACTTTTTACGGGACGCACTATATGATGGGCAGCGGCTGGAAGGTCCTCAGCCTGTCTCTATGTACGACCTCCACTTTGCATGCGCCAGTTGTTGTGGTCACGACCCGCACCCGCCACCCATCCGTGATTGCCTGTGCCTCGACGATATGCCACAATGTCGAAAAATGGAGAACGCGGACCAGGGGGCCAGAGAGTGAAAAAATCGGGTCCCCTTCACGTCAAGACACCCTGCCGCCACCGCATCACCCCCACCAGCGGTCCACCGTTGCTGCACTACCACCCCGACTCTCCTCGTCACGCTGCCATGCTGCCAGCAGCCGCACCGGCCGCCCCAACCGCGCCGGCGGTGGGCGCCGCAAATAGCGAGCGCGCGGAGCAGCGCCGCCCACTCGCCGCCGCGCCCGGGGGAGGGGGGGGGACGGACAGCAGCAGCGCCGGGCCGGCTACCGTTGCGGCAAGAGCGGTGAGCGCCACCAGCCGGCCAGCCGGTAGATGGCTCGGAGGTCGGGGGAGCGGGGATGGGGGGGGTGGGTGGCAAGGGATCCCGACGGGGGTGTCTTTGGCGATGGCCACAGAGCGGCTGGAATCTTGCTCAACGTGGCATACAAACACCATCCGCACCCCATCCCCCACGTATCTTCCTCGCACGATACAGTGCGAAGTTACCAACATCCCCCTACCAACCAGCCTGCTCACATTCCAACAACCTCCACCACCCCCGCCCCCGTGCGGCCATCAAACCAGAAAAAGTTGCGCAGCGGCACGCCCACCCCCGACGCTACCTTGATGACCTCCCGCCCCCAGATACCTCCGAGACATGCTGCGACGGCGGGAAGCGGGACCCCCGCGGTGCGGGCCACTGCGTCGACCAGGCCAGCCTCGTCGCGACGGCCACGGCCGCCGCCGCCCGGCTGGCCCCCGCGCCGCGCCCACACGTCTGAAAAAGAGGGCGGCGCTGGAGTTCCCTCTGGTACACCCGCCAAGGGTGCGTCCTTGGCAGGCGATGCCGCCGCGTCATTGCCACCACCGCTCGCCCCGTGCGCGTCGCTTCCAGCCGAAGCGTCAGCAAGCTCGCCAAGCGCCGCCATCACCCCCCACCCCACCACAGACTCGGAGGCCTTGACCCCCCGCGCTGCAGCGTGCGTCGGGAAGGACGTGGTGATGGTGGCAGGGGCCGTCGGGGGGACCTCCGCCCCCCCTCCCTCGGCAGGGACCTGGGCGGCTGGCGGCGGCGCCCCGCCACCCGCGCACGTCCAATCACCCGCATCAATGAAGAGCCCACCGTAGAGCCCTGCGGTGCGGCCGGAAAAAAAGGGCACCCCTGCGGCCCGCGCCGTGTCGGCAAGGACAGCCTCGTAGCGCGCACCAAGCTCCAGCGCACAGACGGCAGCATACCCGGCGAGGGCGGGTGTGGTTGGAGACGGCGGCAACACCTCCACCGCCACGTGCGGGTTCATCTCAGAGAGGGCGGCGACGAAGGCGTCGGGGGTGGCGCCAAGGAAGGAGGGCGTGGAAGCGGCCGACGATGGGAAGGGGCACAGCGTCAAGCGGGCAATACCTGCCAAAACGAGATTCTTGGCAAGCTCCGCGCCCAGATGAGAGGGGAGGGTGCCGACGAGGAGCAGACGCGCAGCAGAAAGGCGCTGCTGCGCCTCGAGGCCCCACAGACGGATCTGACGGTCATAGACGGCAGCTTCTTCCGACGTGAGAACCCGGGGCTTGGGGGCGCCAGAGCTGTGCGCGTCGGACATGTCCCCTGCTTCGCCGTTGGAGACACTGGGGGGATGGGGGGCCGCGGGCAGATCTGCAGGCGACGCCATTGAGGCCAGGTACACCAAACTGCGGGAGGAACGGTGACGGTATGGGACGCACCCACAGTCTCAGACTAAACGGGGAAGAGTGCACGAACGTTGCCGCTTCGACAGGAAGGAGAGGTAATCTGGTAAGGGGGTACTCGGATGACCGGGCTGTGTCCCGTTTCGAGCGAGAGCCGGCGCCGAACGCTGTGCGCCAGTTTGCGCGGGAAGGCCGGCTCACTGGGGCATGTCGATCGATGTCCTAATTGGTATTTTGACCATAAAACTTCATGGTAGAAATGTATTTCCCACGGGATCTTAATTGGGGTGGTCACGGAGATTGAAGCAGTGCACAGCCGTGGAGCAGATCGCCGTGGCCCTGGCTGGGAATGAATGCCTGCTGGCCTGCGCGTGGCTCCGAGCTCTCTCCACCTCTCATGTGCACTGCCGGGCGTCCAACGCCCTCGCTGCACATCGTCGTTCGCTCGAGGCACACCGGCGTTCTGGCCTCAGCGCACTGGTAGCACGCCTCCCTCTTATCTCTTACGGCTCCATCTCGTCTGTCATTGCCTAGTCGCGCATTACCCGACTTCCCGCCGTCCCGTCCTCGACCTTCCCCCTTTCCCCCACTCCCGTCTCACCCATTCCCTTCGGACGTGGGCTGCTCCCCCCCGATCGTCGCCATGGCGTTCATCACCCCCGCTGCTGCCGCATCCGTGACCGCCCGCGTGGCGGCGAGGCCCGCCGTTATCGGCGCCCGCGCCACCGCCTTTGCTGGTGCCGCCGTGGCGCCGACGTCGCGGCGGTCGGTCGTCCGCGCCGCCCCGGCGGCCCTTCGGATGGCGCAGAGCGGGGAGACCCTGGAGGAGTTCCTGGCTGGGTCGGACCCCAAGCTGGCCAAGTGCGTTGCCGCCATGTTCGCATCTTGCAAGGAGGTGGCCTACAAGATCCGCACGGCCTCGTGCGACAAGATGGCCTGCTTCAACGACTTTGGTGACGAGCAGCTGGCGATTGATATGCTGGCGGACAAGATCATCTTTGACAACCTGGAGGCGTCGGGCGTTGTCGCCACCGCCTCGTCGGAGGAGGTCCCCAAGGAGGTGACTATCACCGCCGGTGCACCGTACTCGGTTGCGTTTGACCCGCTCGATGGGTCGTCTATCATTGACACCAACTTCACCGTCGGCACCATCTTTGGCGTGTGGCCTGGTGACAAGCTGGTGGGCACGACGGGTCGCGAGCTGGTTGCCGGCGGCATGGTCCTGTACGGTCCCCGCACGACTGTCACGCTGGCCATGGACGGCGTTGAGGGTGCGCACGAGTTCCTCCTCATTGACGACTTTTCCTCGCGCCATGGCTCGTGGGTGCACACTGCCACCTTCACGTCGGTCAACGAGGGCAAGCTGTACGCCCCTGGAAACCTGCGCGCCGCTGAGGACAACCCGGGCTACGCCGACCTCATCGACTACTACCGCAAGGAGAAGTTCCAGCTGCGCTACTCGGGCGGCATGGTCGGTGACGTGAACCAGATCCTTGTCAAGGGCAAGGGCGTCTTCTGCAACCCGTCTTCCCCGTCGGCCAAGGCCAAGCTTCGCCTGCTGTACGAGGTTGCCCCGATTGGCTACGTTATGGAGAAGGCGGGCGCCAAGTCCTCGGATGGCTCAGGGTCGGTGCTGGACATTAAGGTGCAGACCACTGAGGACCGGAGCCAGGTGTGCTACGGGTCTGCGGGCGAGGTCGCTCGCTTTGAGCAGATGGTAGGGAAGAAGGTCGAGATGAACGCGACCGTGGACACCACGGCTTAGGGAGGGGAGACCCATCTCGACTTTTTTTCTTTATTCCTTTTTCTCTCTGGATTTTAGGCATCCATTGATGCGAGCACGCATTGCGTCTGCCTGCTTGCACGCGCTGGCGTTGCCTCTGTCCGATAGAAGTTGAGCGCAACCATCAGTCGTTGGTCTGCAGCGCTTAGAAAACGCGATGGTCCGCCTGCTCGAAAAAAACGCGTCTTTCGAGGACATTGTCTTTGCGCGATGATATTCTCTCGTGCGTATGTAGGCTTGGGTGTCACATGCCCAAAACCCGCACGTGACGTGCGATCACGCCCGATCACGTCCGATCACGGCGTAGTCACGCCGTTTTCAGCGCGCCTGACGCGCAAAGTAGCCCACATGCCCATGTCTATAGTTTGTGTTGATTTATAATGCACTGTATGACATACTGGATCACACCTCCGGGTCACCTCGTACTTACTGATCGCGTCTTGCAGGTACCACAAGGAGTTGAAGACTTTGCTCAGCAGCACACCTGTCGCCGTGGTCCGCCTACCGCACAGTTTACTCACGCCTGCCCGCGCAGGCGGCGCGCGTGGCCGATGGACGGCTCCCCACCCGTCGGGGGTGAGGAGGGCGGCGAGGGAGCGGCGGAAGGAGGGGGAGTGCGAGCCGCTCGTTGAGCACACGCGCGTAGAGGGTGGTGGGGAGGCGGGGGAGGTGGGGACGGACGCCGACCGCAACCACCCGCAGGCGCCGCCGCTGCCACCTACACCACCGCTGCAACCATTGCCTCCACCGCTGCCGCTGCCGCAGCCACCACCACCACCGCTGCTGCCACCACCGTTGCCGCAACCACCGTCGTTCCTATCCCAAGCGGAAGGGATCCGTCTGGTGGAGGCAGAGAGGGCCCAGCAGCAAGAGCAGCACCCCCGACGCCGCTGCTGCTGGCCGGGGGCGACCTGGCGCGCCCCGCTAGCGGCTCGCCGCTGCCACGGCCTCCTCGGTCGCGGTCACCGCCACCGCCACCGCTGCCGCTGCTGCCGGGGCTGCAGCTTCCACTGTTGTAACCGCTGCTTCTGCCACCACCGTCGCCACTGACGCCGCTGCCGCCGCTTCCACCGCTGCCGCCGCCGCTTCCACCACCGCCGCCGCAGCTACTACCGGAGCAATATCTGCCAGCGGACGCGACGGCGCACGCTACCTGTGCCGCAGCGGCTACCGGTGGCATAGGCGCCGCCGTCGGGTGCGCATCGCCGAAGCGGACGCGGAGCGTGGTCAGCGGTGTGCTGCGCTCTGCATCCCCATGGCGGAGGACCACGGCCAGGAGGGCAGAGCCACTACAATTCGGGCCCATAACCTTATGAGATGTATATAATATTTGTGTCGTATACTCAACTCCTAATCACGTCCCCAATCACGCGTTTTCTAGCCGCGCGTGACGTGTGATCACGCGCTAAATCAAACATGAGATCACGCAAAACACGTAACTGTACATCACGTGCGGCGCGGTGATACCCAAGCCTAAACCTTCGTATACGGGAAAAACGGGGGCCATTCTCCGTTTACGGGAGAAAGGGGGTAATCCTCCATGTACGGAAGAAAGGGTCACTCTCCGCTCATGGAAGAAAGGGGTAATTCTCCGCTCACGGAAAAAATGGGACATATCTCCGTATTCGGAAAAAGGGGAGCAATTCTCCGTGTGACTCGTGCGCGATTATGAAAAGCGCACTGCAGGAAGGCAAAAGAGATGAGCCTGGCAGGACGCTCCGATTCCCTCGAACCTGCAGTCTCTCGATTTGGAATCGAGCGCGGTGATTGGTTGTACTAGCCAATTTTGCCACAGGCCCTCGATGACGGCGGCGTTATCATTGTGACTATGATCGGAATACAACAGTGTGTCTACATCAACGATGCGTATCGTCATATGTGGCAGGCAGTGAAGTCGGCAGAGCTGACGCCTTCAGGATTTCCGTCGTGTTTCTGCGCGCTCTCTGGTTCGCCGTGGGGCACTGCTTTCGTACATAGTGCGCTGTCCGCGCCGGTGGCCACACCCCGGCTTCGATATTCAACGCTCCTCTCTCCTGAAAGGTGGTGCGCGCGAGACGCGCTTTGTTGACGTCGGAGCGGGTAGTACCGGTACGAGACCTTTGGTCATCTTGTATTCACACTAGTCGCAGCATCTACGCGGCAGAGCTAAAGCTTTAGGCAGTGGAAGAGGCGACTACGCTGGTGGTGCCGCTGATCGCTCTAGGATTTCACGGGATCCTTGGAGCGCCTTCCGCTGCAGAGGACAACTGGGCGCCTATGGTTGCTCGTTGCCTCAAGGCCCGATGGCCTGTGTGTCTTACTGTTTTTAATCATGAGACGAACGTCAACTATGATAGCCGTCACTGAGTTTGGGGTCCCCCGAGGCTTATGGCAAGAAAGCAACTGATTACTCGTGTGTTCCCCGATGGAAGTACAACTGTTGCAATCGAGGTAGCCCATTCCTCGAGTCCCATCCGGTGCTGGACAAACTGCGCGACAGCGGTGGCGGTGATAACGCTCGCGGTACCGCCAGTGGTAGCTCCGGCACTGTCGCCGCTGGTGGCACCGTATTGGCGGGAGTGACGGCGCGCAGTAGCGCAGCGACGGCCCTCACGTGGTAAGCGCCGGCGAGGTAGAAGTGGCCGTCGCCTGCACTTCCTTCGCGGGGGCGCTGGATGGGAAGAGCTTGCTTACGGCCGGCCACAGTCACCGTGGCCACTCACGTTGGCAGCGGCGGGGTGGTTGCGGCGGCAGCAGCAGTGAGCCCAGTGACCGTCCACCAGGCAGGGCATCAGTTGCGCCGCAGCTGCGGTGCGAGGTCTGCTCGCCTTATGGACGGCCGAGTCGTAGAAGTGCACCTACCTGTCCGCCGCCGAGCGGCGGCTGCAGCCAGACTTGACCGCCGTGGCCGCAACGGTCGTGGCCGATGCGGTGGTGCGGGTTGCAGTGGTCACCGCGGCTGCGTTTGCACCGCTGTGGTACCTCCTCAGAGAAACACCCAAGCAGTGATACAAACCAACGGCTGGTGGCCCGTGCCAGAGTTCGCGTCCTCCGCGTGCACACCCCCCGTCCTCCCCGGCCCTGGCCCGCTGCGACACCGTACAGCCCATGCCGCGCGGTCCGCCGCCGCCGCCGCCGCCGCATATCGCCCCCACCACCGCGGTCACGCACTCCCCCAGCGGCTACACTGCGGCGGTCCACACCGACACCGCCGCTGCCGACGCCACCGCCACCGCCTGCAGTCGCTGGGGGGTGGGGGGTGGGGGGGGGGGGCAGAGGGACCCGCGCTCAACCCGAAACGGTCGCAACCGCCCCCCGGCCTGGCTGAGCACCCCTACACCGGTCGAGGTGGACAGCATGGCGGGGACACAGGGCGGCGGCGGATGCTCGCGACGCCGGGCGTCGGGCAGTCGCGGGTGCCCCCCACCCCATCCCCGACATCATGTGTCCCCTCAACGACGCGGTAGCGGCCCCCCCTCCAGCCACCGGCGCGGCCGTTGTGCGCCTCTCCACGCGTTCCGCGACCGGGGCTCCCCTCGGGCCCCCCCCTTATGGTCATGGGGAAGCAGACGCGGGATGGCGTCCAATCTTGCCAGCTGCGCTGCACCCGTAGGATAGCCCCCCTACACTGCCCCTTGCCCACCGCGCGACCGCCCGCCCGCCCGCGGCGTGCGCTCTCCAGCGCCGGGCGCGGGCTGCGGCCGGGCGGCCACTCAGACGCCCTCGGGGGTAACGCCCACCCCGCGTGGGCGGGCAGGCCCTCCACGAGCGGTGGGGATGGCCGCGGCGCGCCGGGGGGGGGGAGGGGGCGGTGGGAGTTTGGGGGGGGCTGCTAAGACCACGGCTACCGCCGCGGCCACCACGGGTGGCGGCTACGCGGGGGCCAGGGAAGCCGGTGGGGGTGGCGCGTCACAAAGGTGTAGGACGGGAGTGAAGTGTTCTTTTTCTCTGTTTTTTCACGCTGCGCACCCCAAACGATGGCACATGACACGTATCGCACCCGCGGCGCTTCACGCGGGCACTCTATGGAGCCCTGTACTCTCTGGTGTCCCCCGTCCCTCCCACGATGGGAGCCCCGTCCCTTTGACCAGCGCTGATCCAGTGCCTCGACTATCCACCTTGAGCCGCCTGCGTGGCCGGCCATGCCGTCTGGCCGCGGGGCGGGCGCCCATCCAGCGCGGCGGTGGCGCAGAGAGGGTCTTGGGGCGAGCTCATTGGGCGGTGCGGGCATGGAGCGGCTTGCCTTCTGTGGCCGGGTGGGCGGCTTGGCCGTGGCCAAGCGGTCGGCCGCCAAGCCCGTTGGCGGCGGTCACGCCCGCCGCCCAAGATGCACTGGCGGCGCTTGGCGCCACCCCCTTTTGGCCCCAGTGCCTCGGCGCTCGTCACCATGGGACGAGCCGCCGCGGCGTCGGTGGGGCGGCCACGCTGCCCCGTGCGGCCGTCGCGGGTGGTGGCCAGCCCGTGGGGGCCCGCCGTGCGCGCGGGCCGTCCCGGCGGGGCGCCGCACTGGCCACCCGCCGTGCCGCCGCGGCGGCCACCACGTCGGCCGCACACAGGGGGCAGCTGGCGCGGACGGCCAGCCACGCGGTAATGCAGCGGCGATGGTAGGGGTGGCCACACGCCAGCACCGTCGGGCACGCGCCGTTGGCACACTGGCAAATGACGCACAGCCCCGTCTCTGGGGCGTCGACGCCGCCGCCGGCGTCGGTGGCGTCGTCGTCGGCGGCGGCGGCGCCAGCGCTGTCGGCACCGCCGCCGTCGGCTACCCCGCCGGCGGCGACGTCGTCACGGGGGGGGCGCGTCGTCGGCCGCGCCACGTGGTCTGCCGCCACGGCGGTCGTGGCCGCGGCGTCGCGGACCGCGGCGGCCGCGGCGGCGGCGCAGCCGCCGTCGGCCGCGGCGGGCGGCGCTGAGGGGGGTGGCCCCCACACCGACAGGCGGCGGCGCAGCGCCAGCACGGGCGCGGCCATCAGGGCAACGAGCGTCAGGGCGGCGAGTGCGCCCGCGAGCGCCGTTAGACGGGCGCCCATAGGGACCGCGGCGGTGATGCGGGAGGCCTTCATGGTCGGTTGGGCCGAGCGATGCGTCGGGGAGGGAAGTGAATGCGGGGGGGGGGGGGGGGGGGGGGAGGGAGGATACGAGGAGGAGGGACAGTGGCAGCGGTAGAAGGCGGCAGTGTTGATGATGGTCGTGGTCGTGGCGGCGGCGCGCGTGGGGTGGATGGAGAGGGCGTGAGGAGGAAGCGACGGCTGTTGTCCATACGCGACAGCGCAGGTCTTACGCCGGCTGTTGCCAGCAAGGGCGTGGGCGACCTGCCGGCCACCTGGGGCTCTTCCCACAGCTGTTGCGCGCCTCTGCCCTGCTCTTCCTCCGCACCACACCAGTGGTCTGCAGTGCAGCTGCGTGTCCATCATGCACACGTAGATACGTTTGCACTACAGAGGGGGGGAGGGGGGGGGGATGTGCACAGGGGCGGTGACGCAAGAGAGGGAGCGTCCGTCTCCTGTGCCCCAGACCAGCTGTCGCGGTCGCCCGCCGCGGAGCAGCCTCAACGGAGCGGGGTGGGGTGCAAAAAACGGGCACCATCAACGAGGGGCCACCAGCCCCT
This sequence comes from Pyropia yezoensis, assembly GCA_009829735.1. Classification (NCBI taxonomy): domain Eukaryota; phylum Rhodophyta; class Bangiophyceae; order Bangiales; family Bangiaceae; genus Pyropia; species Pyropia yezoensis. Next base: position 26,357,636 of record CM020620.1, read on the forward strand.
GTGCTGCTGGTGCGCGCTGTGCGGGGACCGCGGGGGCGCCGCCGCAGCCGCCCATACTGCTGGCCGTTCTGTGGACTGCCGCAGAGCAAAGGAGCTGGGCGGGGGGGGAGCGCAACAGGGAGGGGAGGCGCTGCGCAAGAGAGGGGCCCTCCCCCCCCCCCCCATGGAGGGGGGGGGGGTGGGCGGGTGGGTGGGAAGCGGCGGCGGCGATGGGCGGCGGGCGGGGCGGAGACGAGGTGGCAGGGGGGGGGGGGAGGCGGAAGGGGGGGGTGGAGCGGCGTCGCCGCAAAGAGGGGGCCGCCCATTTGGGCAGCGGCGGTGGCGGTGGCCAGCTACAGGGAGGGACGCGCTCTTGTTACGCGCATCATGGCGGGGGGGGGGGGGGGGGACACTGGCGGCGTGCCGCGGCGCGGCAGGGAGGGGGACAGCTCAGCGGCCAGCGAGGCCACGGCGCTGGCCCCACCCCGCCGGCAGGCCAACTGCGCCGACCCCGTCCCCCCCCCCCCAAACTGGGACCCGGGGGCGGCTGCTGTCTACCCCCGCCGACCCGCGCACGTGCCTCCTCCTCTGCCAGGCTGGCCCGCGGCTGGCGGCCGCGGTGGCGGGTGGGCAGGAAATGACGGGGGGCCAGCGACGCTCGTGGGGGGAAGCGGGGGGGGAGGGGGGGGGGGGGGGGGGGGGGGGGGGGGTTGGGGGGAAAGGCCGTCGCTGCTGCAGCTCCGCGCCGCCGTGCCGCCGTTGCTGATCCGCGCCGCCGTGCCGCCGTTGCTGATCCGCGCCGCCGTGCCGCCGTTGCTGATCCGCGCCGCCGTGCCGCCGTCGCTGACGCACCGCGCGGCGCCTGCCCCGGCAGCGATGGCGTCGGCGGGGTGGTCCACCGCCGCCGCAGCAACGGCCGACAGATGCCAACGAAAACCATAGACAAGGATCCGCGTTATGTACAAATCCCAAGATCCAGACGAAGTCGGGTAGGCTCGGGTGCCATGCACATATGGTACGTTGCACAAAAAAGATACATCCATGTTCTTCTCCGCTCGGGCGCGGGCAGGACACCGGCTGTGACGAGGTCCACGGCTCCTATGCTGACAGAAGGATCACAGAGGTCCATGCGAACTCATGAGGTTCCTGGGTCTCCTGGCTGGTGCACCGCTCTCAGGGACACCCTGGGTGGACCGGTTGCTTGCGACCCTGAAATGGGGACTGCCTTTTCGGATTGTTTTGCTCGTCTCGGGGGTCGGACCGGGCCCATGTCCTAACTGAGGCATGGAAGAGGGGTGGTCGATTTTGGGGAAGAGCCGGGGGGCACCAGAAGGCCATTGTTTTGAGAATATTTTTCCGTGCCCGGGTCCCCGTTCTTGAGAGGGACGTTCGTGGGGTAAATGTTCCATGTCATGGGCTCGTTTGATTGGTATACGAAGAAGCCTGGTACACATGTGTACCATGCCCTTTCGGGCACGATCGGCAGGTGCCCCGCACACCTCCTCATGAGGCGGTCTCCCCCCCCCCTGCCTCTCCTGTTCCCCTCTCCTGGTCCAGGCACCTCGGGGAGACAACCCCCCCCAGCCCTCTACCCTCCGCGGCGGTCCCTCATGCGGGGACTTGGGCGGGTCCACCTTCGGCGAACGGAGCGCGGTGCGGGAGGGTGTGCCCAGATGGGTGCGTAGGCGCTAACAGTGCGCGGCCCCAGGGAGCAAGGGGGAAGACGTCGCGCGCATGAGGGGCGTGGGGGGGGGGGGCATGGTTCATGTGAGAAGGGGCGCGAGTGCACGAGAAGCCTTGGTGCTTTTTAGCTTGTCGGGCTGATCGCCACCGCCCCTCCCGAGGGTCCCTCAAAGTCGGTCCCCACGATACCTTGCGCCATTCCAACACCAGATTCTCCCCCCTCCCGCTGCACCAGAAGTACCCCGCCCCGCCGCGCATATCCCTACTGCCCATTGGTGCCGCCGCGCCCGACCCCCTGCGCCCGCAACAGAAAAAAAAAAAGCCTGCGCAGGCGCGGGCACCGGCGCTGGTGGCGCAAGCACCACCGCCACTACAGCCGCCGCCGCCCACTCCACTCCAGGTGTAACAGTGACTTTACCTCGCCCGTCTTCCCCTCACGCAGACGAACACGAGCCCCGTACCCTCATCCAGCTATCAATTCTCTCGCCATCGCCGCAGATGCCCGCGCCCAAAAACGCGTGACCGGACTCCCCTCAACGAAGCAATCAACGTCCTCTCCCCGCCCCTCGCCAAAAACGGACGCCACCGCCCCTTACAACGCTCTCCCTGCGGCCTAAGCGCGGCTGCCGCCACCACACCCCTCAGCCCAAACACCGACCTCACAGTCCCCAACGACTGGCCCCCCCCTCACGAAGCGCCACCATCGTCCCCCCGCCCTCCCCCTGAAACCGTCCCCGCGGCCACCTGCCCCCCTCCCCCCCACTCCCCCCGACACCTGCGCCACCATTGCCCCCCCCGTAAAAACGTAGCCACAGTCGCATGTGGCCTGCCCCCACCACACCAAACCGTCCACGCGACCGCCTGCCGCCCACTCCCCCCCCCCGCTGAACACTCTCGCCGCCACTACCCCCCCAAAAACACGTCGCCACAGCCGCCTGTGGCCTGCCCGCCGTCGCGGCCGCCTCGGCGGCCGCCGCGGCGGCCGCCGTGACAGCCGTGTAGGCGTTGGTCGCCGCCGCCGCCGCGGAGGCCGCCGCCGCGGAGGCCGCCGTCGCCATCGCCACCGCCGCGGTCACGACCGACGCCGCGTCGGCCGCTGCGGCATGCTTCACAGGCACCACGGTAGGCGGGGTGGCCGCCACGGCGGGCAACGGCACTGGCGGGGCGACGGCCATCACCCCCTCGGCTACCGCGCCCGCGGTCGCAACCGACTCCTCCTGTACCGTCGCCGTCGCAATCGCCGCCGCCGTCTTCTCCCTCCCCTGCACCGCAAACTCGTCGTCGTCGCCGCCGCCGCCCTCGTCGCCGTCGCTGTCCTTGCCGCCGTGACCGTCGCCGCCGCCGCCGCCGCCACCGCCGCCGCCGCCGCCGCCGCTGCCGCCGCTGCCGCCGCTGCTACCGTTGCCGTCGCTGTCGCCGTCGCCGTCGTCGCCGTCGTCGCCGTCGTCGCTGTCGTCGTCCTCGTCGCTTTCGTCGCCGTCGTCGCCGTCGTCGCCGTCGTCGACGTCCCCACCGTCGTCGACGCCGACCACGGCACCAGCCCCACCCCCCGTGTCGCGGCCCCCCCACCGAGCGTGCCCCCCTCCGGCTGTCCCGCTTGATGAGCACGCTTGCTGCGGTTTCCCGGATGGGATCCACCGCGCCCCTTGTTGGGCCCATTACACCGGGTCATACCGTGAAGGCACCTGATTGGCGCAGGCCCGTGGCCCGAAGGTTCTCGGAGGCTTGAGAGAAGTATGCTCGATGTATCTTTTTAGTGCAACGTACCATATAGTGCGTCCCGTAAATAGTAGACGTGCACGTGTCGTGATCATGTCAAATATCGGGAACTGGACCAATCAAACCCACACTGCACGACCTGTGCACGTCCACTTTTTACGGGACGCACAATACGAGATTTGTGTTTTGATTAGGGACGCTTTTGATTTTTGATTAGAGCTTCGTGTGACATCTGAAAATTTTTAAACATTTGAATAGTTCCTGCTCGCCATGTATCTGTCTGGCATGCGGTGAAGAGAGCGGCGTGTTGGACTCACGTTCTTGGAGCTCCAAGAGGAGCACTTTAGTGGAGACATACAGTGGTGGAGAGGGAGCGCTAAGGGGGTGAGGAGGGGGCGCCATCTTCTGAACGGTGTTTGATGGCGGCGTCGGCGTGCGGCTTCCGCGGGCAGCACTCTCAGATGACTCGACGAGAATGACGCGAGAAAAATGAAGGCGAGGGGAGGGAGTGGGGGTGCTTTTCAATGTAGAAATAGGTGAGGCTTTGTCGGGAGCGGGGGCGTGGGGTGTGCTTGCGTGGATCGCGGCCGTCCCGCCGCCTGGCACACGCTGACGACTCCGCCGTGTTCCGAGAGCGTCACCTGGGTTATGCCGGGGAAGGTCATCACGGCGAGCCAGGCACAGCTGGCTCGCCTCAGCCGCGCGCTCCTCGAATCGGGGATGGTGGTGCTGACGGAGCGGCCGACGCAGCCGCTCAGCGGCCACAAGGTGCTGTCCTACGGCACGCAGGGCGGGCGGAATGACTTTTTGGAGCAGCTTGGAGTAGGCGGGAAGGGGGATGGGTGAGAGGGGACGAAGGTGGAGAAGAGACGGAGGGAGTTCCCGAAAGGCTGGTTGTCAGGGGACGACCAGCCCCTGCCGGGGTATGCCTTGGTCGATGGCTGTCTAAACTCATACGTACACAGAGCTGCGGACGTGCCAACGACTCTCGGAGGGGTGGCGGGAGAACGGGGGCCTCCCCGCATGCGTGATGCGGGGGGGCGACTGGGGTGCCTGTGGATGAAGAGCACGAGAATGGACCAGATGGACAGTGAGAGAGGGGGCCGGTGCGAGGGCGGAGAGATGGGCGTAGCCCAGGTGGCAAAGGGGACGGGAGGCGACTGCTCGAAACCAACCCGAGGCCAACATGTGTTCCAAAAGTCGATACTATATTATATTTTATGTCTTTTTTCACGGTGGTCGAGGTCATGAGGTGAAAGTGTTTTCCCAAGGATTCTATAGTCTGATGCCCGACGGCTGCGCTCCGGGCCATCCGTTAACATGTGCGGCCAGGATAGGTCGAGAGCTTGGCACGAGGTCCCCACGTTAACAGATAGGTCAGATTCTATTGGCCGGCTGAAATGGGAATCTCGTACGTGCATGGCACCTGAGCCATCGGTACTCCTCGGGCTGAGGGTTTCCTCCACTGCGCGCCATTTAATACTGAGTCAGTCTGTTGAGACAGCTGTGCCGCGCTCTCGTCTGACTCCTTGCCTGATGCTCCCTATCTCACGTGCAGATACTGCCCCATCTAAGCGTGGATTGACCAATGAGGTGCCTCCCCTGCGTTCACCACTGTGCCAGACTGTCGAAAGGCCCATCGAAAGAAACCATTGTTGCCACGTTCTCAAGGACTTGGAAACCTGTGGCGGTCCTTTTGTACTTTGGCTCTTGTTGAGGGCGCTTGTTGGCGTCTTGCTGAGTGCACATTTTTTCAGAGAACGGCTGTATGTACATACATACACAAGTAAGGGGTCTGGGGTGGGAGCATGCAGCATACTTCAGTACACGACTGTTCCAATACATCTACTTGCACGCACTGGCACAACAGTGCGTTTCATAGTCGCCACCCGAACGACAGGCCGACCGAGTGCCGCTTGGCACAAGAGGACTCATCTCCTCCCCGCGGGGCGTTGCCTCAGAAGAGCGCCCTCAACCAGTCGGGGTAGTATAGATGGAATAACAATGGGAATGCGACGGCACCGCAGCCATTATGTACCTTTTCGTGTCGGGAGGGGTGGCCGCAATTGTGTGGTGCCTCCGGCGCCGGCGGCCCGACGGGGGGGCGCCGTGTAGACCCCGCAAGACGAGGAAGCCAAGGCGCTGGGGCGGGGCGAGCCACTGCCGTCATTGACCACTGCTTGCCGAGTACTCCGCGCCTGGCCACCGCCGCCCGGCCAGAGCGCGCCGAGGCGTCTGCGGTGGTCGTCGCGCGTAGTTGGCCTCCACCTGCCCTGCTCTGTGACCGGCGGTCTCGACCACATTGCACCCACCTGGGGCGCCTTGCCGCCTGGAACAAGAGCCGGTTGCGAGCAGGACAGCGCTGTGCCCTCTAAACCATCGTCACGCGCAAGGCCAGATTCTCTTGATTTTCTTGCGGAGACGCTTGCGCAGCCTGGCGCGGAAGCCCTTGTTTGAGCACATTTTGGGTCGTAGAGCAAGTTGTTGAGCAAGATCTTGCCCATGGGCAACAGGGGCCTCTTGCATTACAGCGATCTCTCTTGTGAATTCGACATCTCGCCCAAGGTCCGCAAAGTCCGCAAATGGCGTCGAAGGGTTCCCAACAAGCGCTTGCTCAGCCTGTACAAGTCTTTGCGTGTCGATTCTTGTGTGCTTTGCCGTGCGCTTGCCCGTTACGGTGCGTACGACTGCGACGTGCGAACCGGGATGGGTGTGAAGCGCATGCCACAACGATACTCCTCGTATGAGAGAGCAAGCCCGCAGCGGCCCTCCGCCTAGGAGTGCAAGGTTTTGCGCGATATTCGATCGAAAATATGGGCCAGAGGTTGCTGTGGGAGGGTGCGCAAGGGGCCACGCAAGCGGAAACAAGCCGATTTCCGAAAATCCGCGACGACGGTATAGTGGGCACAGCGCAGAGGGCGACAGACCGGAAGGCCAGTAGGGAAAGGGGGGGGGGGAGGGATGAAGGAATCGAATCTGGACGGGGTTTTTCGGTGGGGACGTGAGAAGAGCCGGGGTCGGCAGCAGCGGCGCCATCGATTCTTTCGGAATGCACGGACTAACAATTTCGCTTACCTGCTGCGACTGGTGAGGTCAGGATTGACGCCACAGCTGTGGCTCGAGCCACGCCGCCGGACCCCGCCAGCTTCTCGCACTGTCCTCGACGGCTCGGCCTCGCACCCGCTCGTGCTCGACCGCCGTAGCCGCGGCGGTACACGCGCGCCACGGTATTCCTCCGGCGGTGTTCCCCTCCACGCCCGGATCATCCGGGCGATGATCGCGCCACCCACCAGTGGAGCCACTGACGGGAGACGACGTTGGTGCCAGGGGAGGGACACCCGTGCCAGACAGCCGCCCTGTCCTCGGAGGGGCACGCCGCAACGGCGGCTGATCTTCGCTTCGTGCACAGGTGAAGGGTGTGTTTCGTGTTCCCTTCCCGCGCTCGCATCAGGATGCACGTCGCGCTCACTCGATTCAAAAAACAAGAAGATAGGCAACCCGACACGAGCGCACGGCTGCCAGCATGACAACCGAGGTCCATGGACAGGTCGAGGAAGGAGAGGCGGGATGAAAGGGGGGGCGATGACCTTGCTGTGCCTTCTGCTCTTTACACGCGTCTGCTCGACCAGCCGCGCCGTGGGTCACGAGACCGGCTGCGGTTCCAGCAGGAGCCCACCCTACAGAGAACGCAAGAGGGCCTTCCGCGTGGCGGTCGGCGTGAATCAGCCAGCTCCCACTCTGGTGCCTCCCCGCCAGCCACCCTCCCCCGTGCCGCTCACGCCATCCGCGGCGGCTGTCTAGGCGCGTCTGGGCACCACTCCATGAGCAGCAGGAGACGGGGGTTCTGGAGGGGAAAGGTGGAGAAGGTCAAGACGGGGAGCCTTGGCCAGCCTGGGCGCCCCTCTGACTGGGGTGTAGGAAGGAGCCGGGTTGGCGGGAGCACCCCCGAGCCCCACCCGCACGCCCCACGCGCGGGGTGCCGCCCCTCCACTGGGGATTGATGGGGGAAGGGGGGCTGGAGGGCCACGCCAGAGATAGAAACGAGTCAAGGAGCGGACCGACGCCCACCCACACGCCGCCGCGCGTCGGATCGGCCGCGCCCCCATCTGCGGCGTCCTCTCAGGTGGCGTCCAGCGCAGACTGCAGCAAAAAGGAGCCCACAAGAAAAACGGGCGGCGACAGAGAATGAAGGCGGGCGCCGCGCGAAAGGGGCTGTTTCCCGCTCCACTCCCCCCCCGCCGCCCACGCCTCACACCTCCCCCCGGACGGGGTGCCGGTGAGGGGGGGTCGCGGTGACGTTGCGCCGCGCGCCGTCGCGGGTCACCCTCCCCCGCCGGTCCCGCCGCGGGTCGACGCTGCACTGCCCGCCCCCGCCGGCGCGCGTCGCTCCTCTCGCCGCCCGTCGCGGACCGCCGCGCGTCGCCGTCCGCCACGTGCGCGGCGCTTTCAGTGGGTGCCCCCCCGCGCGCCACTGTCGGCCGCCGTACGGGACGGGGTCAGGAAAGGGGAGGAGGTGGGTGGCCAGGTGAGGCGCCTTGCTGGATGCTCACCGACTGCGCTCCTCGCCCCACCATCTGCTATCGCCACCGCTTCGGCGCGTCTGCAACAATTGTTCCGGCCCGCTGTCCATCGCCCTGCTGCATTGGCGCACAGACAACCACCCAGCTAGGACCTGGCCGCGAAGCGAGAGGATGGCGGCACCACCCCGAGCCACCGGCTGCGAGCGATTTATCAAGAGGGCGCGGGGAGGTCGAGGGAGAGCCGACCGGGGTGAGACTCAGCACGCCCTCGTCCCAGAAGCCACACACATCTCGACTCTTTCCTGTACCCGTCAACGGCGCCGCGCCGTGGTAACCCACATCCACGCCATGCGCGGCATGGCCGCCAACGGCGTCGGCAGCTGTGGTAGCTGTGGCGGCGGATGGGCGAAGACGCCGACTAGCAGCGGGCCCTCCTTTCCAAATCCCGTCGTGTCGCGGTGGCAGACGGAGCCGGGGGGCATGGCCAGCGTGGCCGCGGGCACGGCTGCTGCGGCCAGATGCGTGGCAGCCGGGGCAGCTTGGGATGGTTTCCACAGTGGTATTGGTGATGGCGGCAAAGGCGGCGACCGCAGCAGCAGGGGCAGCGGCAGCGGCAGCGGCGGCAGCGGTGGCGGCGGCAGTGGTGGCAGCGGTAGTGGCAGCGGTGGCGGCAGCGGTAGTGTCGGCGGCGTGCGCCCGCGGAACCGGGCCGGCCGCTTCACCGCACGCCCGGGACGGGTGCGACCCGACGGCAGTGCCGCCCCCCGTACATGCGCGGCGTGCGGCACCGACACGACGACGCAGTGGCGGACCGGCCTGCGGCCAACTGAGTCACTGTGCAACGGTAAGGGTGGTGAGGGTGAGTGGAAAAGATGTCGGCGACGAGGGCGGGAGCGCCTATTGGCCACAGACCAGGAGGGGGAGAGGGAGGCGAGGGGGCAGGTTCCATCGGTGGAGGCGACGTGGCTGACCCAACTCACGGCTCCTCGAGTGGTAGCATCCGGTGCGTCGTTTGGTACCCCCCTTGTCCTGTTCTGTCCGCAGCGTGTGGCATCCGCCTCCGACGGGCGGGGTCTAACCGGCGGGGAGCCACGCTGGTGGGCGTGTCGACGCACGGGGTGGCCAAGCCCACCCCGCGCGCACCACTATACAGTGGTGGCGCGCCCGGCCCGACCACAACGTTGCCGTGGCTGGTGGGGGGTGGGGGGCGTCGCACCCCGCCGGTCGACGAGCCCACCGCCAGCCGCGTCTTCTTGTCTCCTGGGTGGCAGCCCCGCGGTGGGATGTCCTACCCTGTGCCCACCACGACCGCGACGAGCGCCAGGGGACGCGCCGCCACGCGCGCCGTCGCCGTCCGTGACGCGGCGGCGGGAGGCACGACACCGCCGCCGCGGCCAGAGGCAGGGTCGAGCGGAGCGTCCATGGCAACGGCAGTGGCCGGCTCGGCAGCAACGGCACCACCGCCGCTGCCGTCCCTGTCGCCACCGCTGCCGCCACTGTCGCTGCCCCCCCTGCGGTGGCGGGGGTGCAGTGGGAGCCCTGCCAACCCAGCGGGGGATTCCACACCGAGTAGACAGGCGCCGCTGCCACTGCCGCCGCTGCAGTGGCCGCTCATCGCCCGCATTGCCGGTACCAGAGGCGTGCGGGAAATGACGCCGCTGTCGTCCCCGCCACCGCTGAGGCTTGGCGTCGCCGCCGCCAAAGCCGCGACAAGAGGCGTGCGTGCGTCATCGCCACCACCGCCACCGCCGTTGCGGCTTGGCCGCGCCGCCGTCACCGCCGCGGCAAAGGACACGCGGATGCCGCCGCCAAAGGCGCGGCAAACGGTGCCGGGCAGCGACGCTGCCGCGGCGGCGAGCTGCGTGCGGGCGCTCCCGCGACCGCCGCACCCGCCGCTGGGGCATGGCGACCACGTCGGCCGCTGGGCACAAGACGGTCGCTGGACGCCGCCCCCACGCGCGCCGCCACCACCGCCACCGCTCTGCTTGGGCGCCCCCGCCGCTGCCTGGGCGGCGATGACCGGCCACGCGGTGCCACCGGCGCAGCCGCGGCCACCGCCACGGGCGCGCGGCGGCCCTGCCACTGGCGCGGCAAGCGGCGGTCGCGCGGCACCAGCACCATCGCCGCTGTCATGGCCAGGTGAGCGTGCCGGCAAGGAGAAAAGCGGCGTCGTACACACTGCGCTGCCCACACCGCGGCGGCTGCAGCCGCCTCTGCATTGGAGCGGCACCCCCATGGCTCGGGCGGCGATGCCCGGTCGTGTGGCGGCACCTCTGCCGCCTCTGCCGCCATCGACGCAGCCACCACCGCCGCCGGGGCCACTGCAGCCGCGGCCGCTGGCACTGCTGCGGTCCCTGCCACCGCCGCCACGGCCACCCCAGCCGCCCCCGCCACCGTCACCGCCACCGCCGCTGCGCAGCGGCAGCGGAGTGTTGCCGTCCTTTGCGACGCTGATGGCGACGCTCAACGAGCGGGTGGAAAGAGAGTGGACCGAGTAGCCGCCCAGGGGGGGGGGGGTAGGGTGAGAAGGGGTAGGGTGAAGAGGTAGCGACGGGACAACCGCCACCGCCAACACGGGGCGGCCGGCCGGACGAGTCGGGCAGCATCCCTCCAGGAGATGAGCATCAGACGGGGGGGGAGCAGGACGAGGGGAGGGAAGGAGGGTCGGTGTACACGGCCAGACAATGGGAAGTTGCACACGGTGGGAGAGAACGGGGATGGGAGATGGCACACAGGGAGGAGCGGCCCGAAGTGCGGAGGGAGTGACGAACAGCGGGGGCAGTGCGCAGAAAGAAAAAACAATAACCACTCACCATGTATGACCACCTCTATCCACCAGGCGCGGAGCCACGATGGCGCAGCATGAGGGCTCACCTGCATCTCCATGCTGCCCGCCGGGGGAAGGGCGGGCCACCACGGCGCGGGCGGCAGCCGCTGAGGCTTCGGTGGCAACAGCGATCGATCGTCCGCCCACCTCCCCCCCACCCCCCCAGCCACCCCCCCTCAGTGGGGGTAGAACAGGCGCGAGACGGTGTCCCCGCGGCGGCCGCCCGCGCGCACGACGCCGAGAAACTGGAGGACCTTGGCCGCGCCGACAAACTCGGCCGCCACCGCCGTGCCGCCGTCGCCGCCATCCGCATCGACGGCTGGGTCGAGGTCTCCCTCCCCCCCCTCCCCCCCCGCCCCGCCTAGCCCCTCCCCCCCCCCCCCCCCCCCCTTTGCTGCCCGCAACGCTGCACGCGCCTCCCCCTCTGCCACCACCCCCGTGTACCAGTCCGCCACATTCACCCGCCGCCCGCCCTCGGCCAGGTGCCGCCACGCAGTGCCGAGCGCCCCCCCGTCGGCGGCGAGCCCCCGCGCGATCGCCGCGCGCGGCCCCGCGCCCCCCACTCCCGCCGCGGCCGCCCAACCCGCACCGTCGGCAACAACCACCTCAGCCAGTGGCAGCCGCCGCGGGTCGGTCAGGCACCCGAGGAACATCCGCAGCGCCGCCGCCGCGGCGGTCCGCGCCGGCAGCGTTCCCGCCGCCGCGGCCGACGAGGCCGCCGCGGTGGCGGCGGCCGCAAACTGCTCCGCCCGCCGACGCTTGGCGCCCACCGCGCCGCCGCCGCCGACGGCCGCAGAGCCGCCACCGCCACCGCCGCCGCCGCCGCGGGCACCCGCCAGCAGCGACGCGCGCACATCGTCAGCAGGGGGGATGGCGCCCGCCGCGGGCGCCGCGGCCGCGGCGGCGGCGGGGCCGGCAAACGGTGGCGGCAATGGTGCGGCGGCAGCGTCGACGAGCGCCTCGGCAATCGCCGCGACCGCTGCGTGCAGCGGGCGGAGGACGCCTGTGACGGGCGGCGCCCGCGGTGGCAGCGTCGACCGCCCAGCGGCCGGCAAAGGAGCAGAGGTCAAGGGCGCACCCGGGTCGCCCGCGGCCGCCACCCCCTCGGCGGCCGCCGCCCAGGCGGCGGGGCCGTCCTCGGCGTCAGCGGCGGCTGGCGCGTCACCAACCATGTCGTCGTCACTGTCGGCCTCATCTGCCACACTGCCATCGGCGCCAGGCAGTTGCGGTAGCGACTCGCCAGCCCACCCCCCCTCGGCAGAGTCCCCACCGACAGCGAGGATGGCCGCCCACGCGTCGGCGAGCTGTCGCAGCTCCACCCGGCCCATCCCCGCAATGTACCCCGATGCGGCACGGATGAGAGGCACCTCGGACAGCGCCACCACGGCGGGCGTGTCGGTTGGGTCTGGCCATCCGTCGCCGGCGTCGCCTCCGGGGGGCGGCACGCCAGGCGTCAGCACAACGGGCGCGGGGGGCACCCAGCTGCCGCCGTCCATCGAAACGCCGTCGTCCGAGTCGGCCTCGGCGGCAGCCGCCGCCGCTTCAGCCGCCTCTGCTTCGTCGGCGCCCACGTCAAGGTGTACGTTGGCAATGGCCAGGTGCAGCTGAACCGCTACCGCCGCGGCGGGCACCTGCTTGGCCGCCGCGACCACGTGGCGCACACACGCCTCGGCGGCGGCGGCAGCAGCACGCCAGTGGGACCAGCCGGTCAGCCACGCGACGGCGTGGCCGACGTCCGCCGCCGTGCCTGGCGGCGCGCCCGCCAGCGCCTGTGAGACTGAAGGCAGGGGGCGGAGCACAACCAGCCGCGCGGGGGTGAGGATGCGCTCCACCGCCGCGTGCGACACGACGGGCGCGACGGGCGCGCCGTCGAGAATGGCCAGGGGGCTCGCCGCCCACCCTGCTTCGGCATCGTCCCCATCACCGCCCGCGACGCGTGACGTCGGCGGCGGGCGGCAGCGGAGGTGGGAGAGGCTGAGTGGCCCGCCCAGCGGCGCATCCCAAAAGTGCGTCGCGTAGACGAGGCGGAGCGCGCCGAGCAGCTCCGCCACCCCCTCCGCGTGGGCGGTCAAGCCCACCACCACGCCCGGCCCGGCAATGACCGGCGCGTCACGGCCAATGACAGTGGCGCGGAGGATGGCTGCGATGGCCGCAGCCGGCGGCGGGAGGCCCACCGCCGCGGGTCGCATCACGCCGCGCTCCCGGCAGCCCAGCGCCGACACGCATCGGCGGACGCCTGCCGGGCCGCCGACGCCGGCAATGATCGTCACGCCCGGCGGGGGGGGGGGCGCGCCCCCCGTCTCGCCGTCGGCGCCGCCGTCAGCCGCGAGGGGGTCCTCCTGCCCCCAGCCCCACCCGTCTTCGGCGTCGGGGAGGCCAGCGTCCATGACGGGGGGAGCGGCGGCGCCCGCCCCCCGACCCCTCCCCCCCGCACCGCCGGCACCGGCCGCTGCCGCCGCTGCCGTCGCCGCCGCACTCGCCGCCAGCGCCCGGCGCCGCGCGTGGTTCCGCAACGCCGCCAGGTAGATGAGGTCCCGGACAACCTCGGGGGGGAACGCGTCCGCGTCCTCGAGCGCCACCAGTAGGTGCGCGGGGGGCTCCCCCCCCCCCCCGCCACCGCCTCGCGGGTCATCGTCGTCCCCGCCCTGCCCAAACGCGGCGGCGGCGGCCGAAGAGACCGTGGCACCCCCCCCCCCCCGGGCCTGCTGCCCATCCCGCCCCCCACCCCCCCCCCCATCCCACCGCCCGCCCCCCCCCCGTGCGCAGCTGCCCGCAGCAGCCGCACGCGGACGCCCCCCCGGACCCGGCCGGCGAGGCCGTCGAGCAGCCAGCCGAGGCCATCCGCACGGTCGGCGGCCCCACCCCCCGCGCCGAGGTGCACCCACAAGACCACCACCGCGGGGGCGTCGGGGGGGGCGTCGGCCGCCGCGACGGCCGTGTTGGCCGCCGCCGTCGCGGCGGCGAGCGCCGCGGCCCGCCCGCGGCCGAGCGCGGCCGTCGCCGCCGCGGCGGCAGACGCCCACGCGCGGGTGAAGCCGCGGCACGGGTTGGGGGGGGGACCGGGGGTGCCCGCAGAGGCCATGGTGTCGGAGGACGAGGCGGAGCACGCGCCCGCGCTCCCCCTCGCAAGGGATGAGGGAGGGGGGGCGCGGGACAAGCGGGAGCGGGAATCACAAGTCAGTGAAACACAGAGTCGAAGGGGAAACAGCGCAGGCGCGCAGATGCCGATCGGAAGCACTTTCACCAGTTGAGCCGAGTCTATCTGAAGAAGCACAACGAAACGTGTCACCTTTCAAGTTTTCGTTATCGCATCACGGGCAGCTTCGCTTCGCCTCCCGGCTCCTTCCCCCCCCCGGTTTGCGGCAGTAGCGACAAATGTTTGTGAAGCCACGGTCCCCTCCCCCTCCCCCTACCAGAATGGGGGCGCTGCCGTACCGTGGGCTGCCGGGCACCATGACCTGTGCCCGACGGACGCCGAGCCGCGGCGCATTGTGAACGACAGCCCGCCGCCACTGCAGCCGCTCCCCAAAGGCGAAACAGCTAGTGACCTAGACAGTCGCCGTAAGATTCCACAGAGCGCAGCCGTCAACCTGCCTGGCGACGAAATCGACGACCCAAAAACAGGGGGGGGAGGGGGGGCGCAGGCGTCGCACCACTGTCGAGGCAGGTGACAAGGGCTCCTCCCTCGCAGCTGCACATCCCTTTCAGCTTCCTACATATGTCTCAATGGCAGAGGAAGATCCCCCAGAGCTCGACCACGGGCTTCCTCTGAAGCCCTCTCCACGCAACCAGATCTGCGGCAATCGCGGCGCCTTGTCGACAGCCAGATCACAGCCTGTGCCGGCTTATCCATAGCCCTTTACTCATGCTGGATGAGTATAGTGCGTCCCGTAAAAAGTGGACGTGCTCGTGTCGTGATCATGTCAAATATCGACCACTGGACCAATCAAACCCACACTGCACGACCCGTGCACGTCCACTTTTTACGGGACGCACAATACGTGAGGCACGTACTGTACAGTCAGTGAGCAAAATTATCCGTACGTTTTTGCGACACTTTTTCCATCCCGGATCAAGTCTCCCCACCCGCCTCCTTGCAACAGAGCGCGCCACATTTCTCGACTTCACCTCCACACGCACCAGCAGCGCGTGTCTTCGTCCTCCGACAGCTGACTCCTCTGGAGCGTCGGGCGCCCACCAAACACCATGGGGATACGCTCAGTCGTCCCCTGTCCTCCGGCGAGCGAGAGACGATCGCGACGCTGCTCCGTCAGGGATAGTCACTGGGAGCCATTGGTACGGCGCTCGGGCTGACAAAAAGCATCATCACCTCCACGGCTTGGGTGGTGCGGACGAAGGAAAGCGCTGCCAGGGTGGAAAAGCGGAGCCGGCTGAATGTCATCCCGGGGCCCTCCCTGCGCTCCCTGCGCTGAGAGTTGGATCAAAACGGCTCTACTAGACAATAGCTCATTGGGCAACAGACACCAGCCATTCCACCATTCAGACGTGGATCAAGCTGCTGTACAACCGTTCCTCTGTCACGAGCACCGCAATATGTATGAACGTACAGAATGCGGGCGGGACGAGAGTAGCGGCGGGGGGGTGGGGGGAGGAGGTGGGCTCGCCGGCACGACCCACTCAAACTCCACCTCCTCCCCATCGGGGCTCCACCCCCACCAGCGCTCATGCGGGGCGGCCTCGGCGCGGGGGCGGACGCCCGCAGGATGCTCGGGGGCCGCCGGCGCGGCAGCGTCAGCTACCCCAGCTGGGGTGGAGGCGGTGAGCGCCGGTGGCCGCGCGGGGGGGCGCAGCGGCGCGCGGGCGGCCGGCCGCGGGGGCGGCCGGCGGGGGGGGGGGTCAAACAGGTGGCGTCCCTGAGGAACCCCCCCCCCCGCCACCGCCCACTCGTCGTTGCGGCGCTGCGCCGCTTCGTCACCCCCCCCGACACGCCCCCAGGGCGTCGGACAGCCAGGCGGGGCGGCGCGGGGCGGGTGGGAGCTCCCCCGCCAGGCGGGCACGGCGGCACGACGCCGCCGTCCGCCGCTGCCACCGGCAACCGCAGCAGGTCGTCGCGGATGGCGGCGAGGGCGGGGGAGTAGGCGGCGCCGGCGCGCAGGGCGTCCACCCAGGACGCCAGCGTTGCCGCCGGCAGCACACGCGCCCTCCCCCCGATGCCCAGCCCCCCCATGGCCGGGGGGAGCGCCGCGCGGTCCGCCACCGCCCTTCGCGTGGGGTCTTGATGACCCACCCACCGCTGCTGGCGCTGCGCTCGCCATCCCGCCCGTCGCTGCTGAAGAGGCCCTCCGTGGGCTGCCGCTGCCGCTGCCGCCACTGCCGCCGCCGCCGCCGCCACTGCGGTCAGCCGCCGCCACTGCGGTCAGCCGCCGCCGCCGGTGAAGGCCTCCTCGCTCTCCGCCGCCGACTTGCGCAGCGCCGCGTCCAGCTTCGGCGTTAATGGCCGTAGCCACCTCCTCCACCCCTCACCACCCCTCCCCTTCGGCGGACTGGGACCCCCCGCCTGGGGCCTCGCCCCATCCGCTCATGCGGTCGATCCGCCGGCTGCCACCGGGTCGCCGCTCGCCACCGACCCCCCAGCCACCGACATCGCCGTCCCGTCTGCTCCCGTCCCGACCGAGTCGCTCGCCTCCCCTGGCTCTTGCCCCCGCCCACGCAGAAAAGCCGCATTGATGCGTTGCGCATGATCGAGGGACACGCCCCCGTAGGTCCGGATCGCAAACTCCCACCTGCAGCGCAAACGGTTCCCTGCCATCCTCTCCTTCAGTTCGGCACCCTGAACGCGCTTGTCGCAACGCTTCGGTTGTTGCCACCGAACTGGCATGTCACCATTGTGGTTCTCCAACCAAGTGATCATGTCCTTAACGACAGGCCATTGCCGCAGATGCAGGGATCGCTCTGCACGACTTGCACGATCCGCCTCCCACTGAAAGCCCTGGTCCGTGAGCCACTGCTCCTCCGCCGGGTCACCAAGTCCACGCTGAAGCCGCACGTGGTGCAATCGGGTACGGGACGGCCTATGATGTTCAGCGACCCGCAGGTCCCCGTGTTCCTCCTTGCACGTCTCGAGCGCGGCGCGTTGCTTTCGCCACTCGCGAGTGTCCATAACCAAAGGGACAAGCGGGACAGCCGATACCGTCGGTGTCAGCTTGTTCAGTGCCGCCATGCCGCATGCCTCAAGCAGCCGGTAGATGGCTCGCTCCACCGCGGCCACCGCCATGCGAATGGGAATGTCCCCATCCGGGCCCGTGTAGTAGTAGACGATTGTCCGCCAAAAATCTTTTGGGTGTCGTCGATAGTGGATATCAAACGGGGGCGGGGTGTCATGTGTATCAACAGCATCGTAGTGTGTGTCGTCCCGGCTGTTGAAGGCACGCTGCACAGTCGTAAATGAAAAAGTATCCAGGCAGCTCCGCTTGCCGGCGTAAACCGCATTGACGCACGTCTTGCAACGGCGCTTGACATAGACGTAGACATAAACAAACTTTGCCTTGCTCTCCTCCGACCTTACCTTTCTGGCTGCCGGGTCGGTGGCCACCGTTTGAGGATGTTGTGCGCCTTCGGCCGCCGCACGCGCGGCCTCTTCCAGAATCGTAGGCATCGCCTTCTTGAGCACCCGCATTGCCTTCCGCCACTTCCGCTTTTCGGACCGGGTTGCCCCGGGTGAGAAAGCGTGACACCCCGACCGATCCGCCCGGCCGTCGAGTGACACCCAAGGGGCTGACCGTGGGTCATCACCCAAAGGGGACTTGTCGTCACTTCTCATGACAGTCGTCTTGGTGCGGAGCGGGACGTGCATCTCCCCGAACACACCGTCGTTCTTGCTGTACCTCGAGCGGGGTAGGGTCAGGGGTCCACTGGGACGTTCGCGCGTGCTGCCACTTGATGGGTTTGGTGGCTGGGCCTTGTCAAAGTCCCCTGGGGCGTCACTGCTGCTCCCGTCGTCGTCGTCGCCACTGCCGTCATCAATGTCGTCGCCACGGTAAACGACGCTCCAATCGACACCCCGCCGCTGCAAAAGGTCTTCCTCACCCAAGCCTTCCGTGCTGTCGTCGGCGCCACCAGCAACGACATCTTCCTCCGCACAGGCAGCACCGCCAACGGGCGCGGAATTTCTCCCTGTCCCTGCTTCCAATACAGCGGGGGAGACCTCTTCGGGATCGGCAGCCTCCAATTGGGAGCCACGCCAGAGTCGTCGCTTGCGAGACCGCCTGACGGGGACGATTTCCTCACCCGACGAGTCTTCAGACATTCGAGCCGACGACCAGCGCGAGGCAGACGTGGTCGGAGACCCCCCCACTTGGCGGGACGACGCGGGCGGTGAGGCGGAGGAGGTAGACGAATCACCAATCAGGATGACGGGGGATGCCGGCACAGGGGCAGACGCGGCAGTCACCCGTGTCCCCGCAGTGTGTTCAATCGACGGTCGTCCGGCTCGTGGGCTGGTAGGCGGGTGTCCACCTGCGGAGGGCTGGACACCCATAACCGTCGTGTTGGCCTCGTGCTCGGCCAGCCATTCACTCATGGCCCGCTCCAGACGCGCTTCTGCCTCCTCGTCCACCCCACCACCCTCTTTGTCGTCGTCGGTCGGTGTGTTTGTGGCCAGCAGACGCGCTTGTGCGTCCGCGTCCACCCCACCGCCCTCTTTGTCGTTGTCAGGGGTCGGCGTGGCACTGGCCGCGGCGCCTCCGGCCGCCGCACCTCCCCGGCTGCTGCCCCCGGCCGCTGCACGCTCATTATGCCGTTCGTCACGGCCGCCGCGCCCACTGGGGGAGCGCGTGCCTCTGCGCACAGTGCTTGCAGCAGGAGGCCGCACAGTAGGTGGGACACCTCCTGCGGTGCGACGGGAACGAGCCCCGTGGGCCCCCCCCCCCGCATTCCCTGCTGACCCCACCCAGCCTTGTGTGCCGGGGGGGGCAGCTGGGAAGTTGGGTGGAAAGCCATAGTAGACACCCGGGCCAGGGGGAACACCGCGTATATCCGGAGGATAGTGCGGGCCAGGGGGAAGAACGCGTAAATCCGGAGAATAGTGCGGACCCAGGGGAGGGGCGTGGGTCCATGGTTGAAAGCCTTGAGGGGCAACGGGGAAGATCCCTGGCCCAGGGGAGAAGGCATGCGGCCCCGGCGCATGCGCGCCAGGAAGGACGCCATGCGGACCAAGAGGGAGGGTGTGCGTCCATGGTAAGCCACGGTGATCTACTGGGCCACCGTGACCTACTGGGAAGCCATACGGACCGCCGGAACCATGTGGGAAGGCATGTGGACCGCCGGGACCTTGTGGGAAGGCGTGTGGACCGCCGGGTCCTTGTGGGAAGGCGTGCGGCCCCGGCATAACGTTGTAATGACCAGCCGCTGGAGAGGCGTGAGGTCCCGGTGTGAAGCCATACCCGCCATGTGGGAGAGCAGGCAGGCCAGTGGACACCCCTGGATGACCAGAAGCGGGTAGAGTGTTGGCACCGCCAGAGGCACGACGGCTGCGCTTTCGTCCACCCTTCCGCAGTGACGTCGTATGAGGCATTATGACAGCCACACAGTCGGTCGGTATGTACCGGGGATGGCAGGTGCTACACCGCACAACACCTCGCACTACCGACACAGAGAGCGATCACCAGGCGGACAGGGACACACCGCACCTTCTCAGCACTCCAAGTGGGACGCAGTCGAGAGCGGGGGGAAAGGCAGACGAGGGGCAACCGGGCTACGCACAGAGCGTCACCGGTTGAAGGCCACCTCTAGCCTGCTTCTCCCAGCGCACGCCGGACCGGAGGACAGGCGGGGGAACCGGGTGAGTGGCGGGGAGGGGGGGAGGAGAAGGGCGGGAGGGGGGGGGGGGGGGGGGGGGGGGGTGGTGGAAAAAATGGCTCCCCCGGGCGGGCAGGAGCTCACCGCACCGCACGGCACACCACACCACCGAGTCAGAGGGCGACCACGCCCAGGGGCACGGCACACCACACCACCGAGTCAGAGGGCGACCACGCCCAGGGGCACGGCACACAACACCACCAAGTCAGAGGGCGACCACGCCCAGGCGGGAAGGGGCACACCGCACCACACCACCAAGTCAGAGGGCGACCACGCCCAGGCGGGAAGGGGCACACCGCACCACACCACCAAGTCAGAGGGCGACCACGCCCAGGCGGGAAGGGGCACACCGCACCACACCACCAAGTCAGAGGGCGACCACGCCCAGGCGGGAAGGGGCACACCGCACCACACCACCAAGTCAGGGGGCGACCACGCCCAGGCGGGAAGGGGCCCACCGCACCACACCACCATGTCAAGGGGCGACCACGCCCAGGCGGGAAGGGGCACACCGCACCACACCACCAAGTCAGGGGGCGACCACGCCCAGGCGGGAAGGGGCACACCGCACCACACCACCAAGTCAGAGGGCGACCACGCCCAGGCGGGAAGGGGCACACCGCACCACACCACCAAGTCAGGGGGCGACCACGCCCAGGGGCACGGCACACCACACCACCAAGTCAGAGGGCGACCACGCCCAGGCGGGAAGGGGCACACCGCACCACACCACCAAGTCAGGGGGCGACCACGCCCAGGCGGGAAGGGGCACACCGCACCACACCACCAAGTCAGAGGGCGACCACGCCCATGCGGGCAGGGCCACGCCGGTCCATCCATGGCCAACGGGACCAAGGGTAGCTCATGGGGCGCCTGTGAAGCGCTGAATGTGGGCGGTGAATGGGCCGCCATGCAATGGCTGCGAATGCAGGAGATGGTGACCCCAAAGCACGCACAGGCACCCACGCGGGCAGTTTCGGGACGGCGCACCGCACCCGTTCGCCCGTTCGCCCGTCTGCCCACCTGCCTGCCCGTCGGCCTGCCAGCCCGCGTACCCGCCCGCCCACCCGCTCACCCAGCCAAGCACCCGCGGGCATCGACCGCCGCACGGTACGAATAGGAAAGTACGGGGCCGGCCGAACCGTGATATGTTTTGATATGCATATTGAGTCTGTGAGCACCTTCCAGGTGAGACGTGTAGAGTAGCGTGGGGGTCGTGGCGAGTCTGTGAAAATCCTCGGGCGCGCCACAGCAGGGAGATTGTGGTCTGTGAGGTTCGTCCGCGGAGAAATTAACAAGGCTCACGGACAAGGCCCACGGACAAGCTTTGCTTCTGCAGTGGAGCCCCATATGTTACCGTACACCTTCCTGACAGACCGTTCCACAAACCACAACCTTTGGGCCGAAGCGGGCACCGCAACGTGCGATCTGCACGCCCATACCCATACGTTATTGCCCGGTCCTGGCCCGTACCCACAAGTTAAGGCCCGGTCCTGCATGCCACATACCCACAAGTTACGGCGCTGTCCTGCCGCGCTGGGTCGTTCCTTGTCTCGAGACGAGCTTTTGGCAACACCCCCCCCCCCCCCCCCCGTCCCCCTTCACCCCCCTCTCTCCTCTCTCCCCGTGGGTCACCTTCCCCGTATCATCTCGGGGGTGCCGCCGCCGAATGCGGCACGCGCCGATGTAGCACAAGTGTCAGCAAAAGATCTGTGTGGCGGGGGACCAAATCGTTTGCGCCACACCCGACGTCACCCACTTCGGAAGACGGGCTGCCACAAGTGCAGGGACACTCGCCTCCCGTGTGTAATATGCACGCGCCCGCACCCAGCATCGCCCTGTCGCGTTTGGTGATCACATAACACCATGTCCGCCTCTTCGCTTCCGCTGCCGGCGGCCTGTTCCTGAATACATACCGTGCCTTTCGCCCCTTGCAAGGCCCCCCCGTGTATGTGTGGGCCACGGAGCCCGGGTGGCCTGCTGCTGCGGGTTCGTAACCTAGTGATCACGGCGTCGCAGAGCCAGTCACGTATGAAACCGCGGCTGTCCCTCTTTCGTCCGCGGCTGTCCCTCTTTCGTCCACGGAACTGTCATGCGGCACCGGTCGGCAACATGGGACCGACGGGTTCTGTGACGGGGCGCCCAGCTCACAATTCAGACCACAGGTTAGATCGGGAAATTGGGAGGGGGGGGGGCGCGGGTGGGGAGAGGAGGAAGGCACCGACTAGAACCCCTCTGCTGCACCTCCTTTTCTTTGGGGGAGGCCACGCGCCCCCAAATACCACAGACGCGAGCAGAGGCCGATCTGCCCAGGACTGGCGGCGCAAGACAACACGAATTCCGCGACTGGGCGGCGCAAGGCAACACGACTTCCGCGACTGGCTGGCAGGTCTGGCAGTGACCGCTGGTACATCATCGTACACCACCGCTCACCGCCCGCCCGCCCCCTTCCCACATTGCCCACATCTCACCCCGCGTCTGCGTACTTCCCCCCCAATCAACAAGGAATCCGGCTCGTGTCGTCTTCGGTGTACCATGTCTGGGTCGGGCCAGGGGCTGGTTGATTCCCGCACCGTGACCCTGGTGGGTCGCTACTACTATCCCGACAGCTGGAATCTGCGTTTGGTACGCGGTACACCCGTGAAGCTGGTCCGGAATCCAAAGAACAAGGTGGACCCGTGTGCTGTGGAAGTGTACGTCAACGGTACTATGGTAAGTGGGCAACGCGTTTCACATGGGGTCACAGCGCTTGCCGTTTTTTGTGTGATGACCACCCTGGGGTACTGACTGCCCCGCCAATGCACTCCCCATCCTCCACCCGCCCCCCCTTTATGGTGGCTCGACCGGCTGGCCCGACACCTTTGCCCCGCACGGCGGTCCGACGCTCGTCACCGTGATTGGCCCTCAATGTGTATTGGAAACTCACTGATTCCCTATTTATCCTCTACAGGTCGGCCATGTGGCTCGGGTACACGCTGGTTGTCTGTCCTCCCTCATGGACAACAAGCCTCCCGAGGTACACCTGACAGCTGAGCTCGGTGGTGTGTGTGGTGACGCGGGCTGGATGGTGCACCCCTACATGGACATTATTGTGTCGCTGTGGGGCTAGATCGACATCGTCTTGGTCCCCTGTAGTGTGCTCGCTCGTACAGGGTGGGTGGTCAACAACCGTAAACCCTTCCTCGGCCGGGTAGCTGAGCACACGTTTGCCTCAATTGACGAGGGACTGGGGAGCAGTCAGGGGAACAGATAACAAGGCCCTCACCGCAGCGCCGACCGACCCGGTGTTGGTCCGCCCACCCAGCTCGGCTTGCAACGCTCCGGCCACAGCCTGATGGCGGCGCGCCGTCCGGGTACCCTCCCCTTCCCCCCTCCCACAGTCACCCACGGGTACACCGCCGGCTCGGCCGCCACCACATCCACGGACGCCGGCATGGCCGCCGGCACGGCGCCCAACCTGACCGCCGCTCCCACAAACTCCAATACTCCATCGCATCTACCTGCAAAGCCACCGGCACGGCCGCCTTCACGGCCGCCGGCACGGCGGCCTTCACGGCCACCGGCACAGCCGCCAAAGCCGGCACACCCACCGGCTCCTCGGCCTTCACGGCCACCGGCACCGCGGCCTTCACGGCCACCGGCACGGCGGCCTTCACGGCCACCGGCACGGCCGCCAAAGCCAGCACACCCGCCGGTGCGGCCGCCAACGCAGCCGCTCCCCGCTCCTTGGGCCGGCCGCATTTCCGGCACGGCCGCCGAGGACGGCACACCAGGCGAAGGATCCAGGTGGGAGAGGGGGGGAAGGAGTGGGCAAGAGCGGTGGGCGGGCGGGTGTAGCAATATGGTTGTCCGTATTGTGACCCTAATATTAGGGGGGGCTACTTCTAATCCTTAACTTTCAATTTGAGAGTCCGTACTGGTCACGGTATCTATAAGTTACGTATGACCAGAGGGACTTGCATCTTGGGGTGGAGGGTAGTTAGTAGTGTCTCCGAGGGTTTATAACGAGGGGGCCGGTGGCGAATCCACCGCCGGCCAAGGTAGAACAACAAACCCCTCCCATTTGGGCTCCCATCTTGGTCCCGTGGCTTGCGCTCCAAGGACAGCAACCTTGGCCTCCCGGTGACGTTGGTGCCGATCCCCCTTGGTGAGTGTTCCCTGAGAGTGGACGTGCGACGGATTCCTATTGTGCTACATTGGTGGAGCAGCAGGGGACGGGTTTCCGTCACCCTTGTGGTGACGCCGTCTTCGGCCCTGGCACACGGATAGGGATCTGGTCCTTTTCTTGTACTCGTGGTGTTGCGACCTGATCGATTGTGTTGAGATTTTACCTGTGACTGTGATCTACTGTTACTCTCCCCAATCTACCCCCTCGCTCTCTTGTTCGTGGTGATTGATGCGTCGGTTGACTGATTGTGACCATGTCTACCCAAGAGACGGGGAACGTTCAAGATGACGGATCGGCGTCGACGCCGACCCCGGAGGTGACTACGGGAACCGGGATCGGGAACCCGATCGATAACATTGAGACGCCAATGCTTTCCGGTGCCGGATCGACGTTTGGCACGGCTCGGACGGCAGGAGGCGGGGGCCCGCCTCAACTGTCGTCGACCGACCTCACTCCGCCGCCTCCTTCACCAGGGGATTCCCTGATGGCATCATTGGCCCGCATCGAGGCCCGGTTTTCCGGGCTCGACGCCCGTCAAGATCGGACGGAGGACGCAATGGCAGTGTTGATGTCAACACGGCACACGACGGGACCCCGTCGTGTTCCTCCCACACCGGTACGGTTCGAACCGGCCGGACTACTTTCGGAGTCCACCAGGGTCAACCCCGGTGTTGCTACTCCTGGACAACCCCCGGACACAATGGGGTATGGGTCCGACTCGTCGGCAGAATTGGAACGGAGTCACACGGAGCGATACGCTCGGAGCACCCGAAGCGGACTCCGCGGACACGACCCGGCGGATACGTACGCCGGGGGAGAGTCGGTTGTTGGGGGAGAAGGTACCCTCTCGCAGTACCCCCACGACGAAGGAGGCCAGGCAACTCGGGTTCCCGAGGTGCCGACGCCTGAAGTACCATCTTCAGTGGTGGAAGCTATGACCGCGCAGGTAACTGCGAGCCTACTGAAGCGGATGGAGTCCGATGAGTTCGCTCATCAACTGGCTAAGCGACTGGATATCCAGGACGCTGACACGGAGATCGTCAACGAGGTCTTCCGGTCGGTTCTTACTCCGGAACGTTATCGTTTGGAGGACCGCTCTACCACCGTATCGGAATCGATGCGTAATACGTCGCATCGGGCGATCCGCTCTACGCAGACCCTTATGAAGGGAGTCCCTATGTTCGGGGGGCCGAACGGACGCCCGTTGGCAGTCATCGGCTTCTTGACGAGCTTCAAGGCAGCCGCAGACAAGGCGCTCGTTAACGAGGGGCTGGCCCTGGAGATCCTCCCGTTCTTTGTTGATGAACGGGTGCGAGGCATTCTTCGCCAGGCATCCCCGATGCCGGGAATGAGGGTCGCGGCCACCCCCATGGATTACCGTGGGATATTGAAGGAGCTGCTGAGCAGCTACCTCAGTGAGGACAAGTGCGAGGACCACTATCGGGCCCTTCGCACTGCCACCGCCCAGTCCTGGGAGGATGAGGAGATGTTTGGACGCCGGATCCAAGAGCTCGACTACGAGCTGGGGAAGCTCCTCGGAGAAGGGGAGCTACGGGCCATCCTGTTCGCAGGAGTACCCAACTACGTGCGGATATCCGCACGGGGCGCCAACACGGCACGGACGAACTTCAGTCGACTGATGCATAGTATGTGCAAGTCCCTAGGGGACGCCTACCGGGTTCTACACCCGGAGTGTGCCTTGGCCCCGAAGCCCAAGGGTGAGGGAGGCAAGCCCAGTCTTACCCCGGTACCGAGGCAAGAGAAGGTGGAACGCAAGGCCGCACCAGTGCTGGTGGCGACCGAACATACCCCTATTGGTGAGGATGACCCTCTAGTCGACCAACAGGGCCACCTGTTGCTACCGGCGACGCCGGTGATTGATGAACACGGTACGGTAGCGTACATCGCCCCGGCTGGAACCCAGTTCCAGGTCAACGAAGGAACGGGACGGCGCGTCCCGTATGTGCGGACTACGGGGTACTCCCCGGTGACGGGTTACCCTCACCAACCCTTGCCAACATGGGCGGTGCGCACGGAGGCACCTCCGCAGATTGTGGGCCGACCCAACCGGTTGGGGGAGTCCATGTTCCGGTTGACCCAAGGACCCAAGGCTTACCAGGGAGCAGGCACTCGGGCGCCCGAGGGAGGCAACCGTAGCTACGGGGCTACCCCGATGCGACCTCAAGGGGGGACCGGCACGTCCGGGTGTATGTTGTGTGGGGATCCCCAGCACTGGGTGTCTTCCTGCCCACTCATCATCGAGGAGTCTCGGCGGGCAGCGGCGCAACGCAAGGCATCCACCGGGGGGTATCCCGCCCGAGCACCCGGACCCGCACCGGGTAGGCAGCCAGCTCCAGGTGGAGTACTGGCCGTCGAGGGGGCACCTCCTCAGCCGGATGTCCCGGCGGACAGCACCCTACCAAGGGCGGGAAACGAGTAAGAGGAAGGATGACCGGGGGGCGCTGGGGTCACCCAAGCAAGCCACCCCGGAGTACCGCGGGGAAAGCCCCACGGAGAGCGCGGTTGAGCCGACGCCGCATCAACCCCCGGGTACACCTTCCGGCCCCGACGACACGGCGTCAGGGGATTGATGACCAACCTCCAAGGTTGGGAGGAGAGGACGGGAAGCCCCGTCACGTTGAACCAGACAAGGGCCCTGTTCAGGATGCCCGAGCTACACCGGATATCGGTGTAGGACATGTGTTGTTTACCTTGGAGAACTTCAAGGTATCAGCCACACTGGGGGTTGACCCCCAGTCGACACGATCGTACTACCCTGTACTGGACACAGGGGCTGGACCCAACCTTATCCGGAAGGATACCCTCCCGGACAAGTGGCTTCCACGAGTCAGAGTGACTCGGGGACCCACCATCAAGGACGCGAATGGTCGACTCATTCGTACGACCGCAGCGATGTCGCTGCAGGTTACCATCGGGGATCTCACCACGGAAGTTGACTTCCTGGTATGTGAAACGCTATCGGTGCCCTGCATACTGGGGTGCACCTTCATCAACGTTCACGTTGATGCAATCCGGCCAGGCCGGAGGACCGTCGAGCTTCAAGAAGCCGACGGGACGAAGCGAGGACACACGGCTATCGTCAGGGAACTGACGCTACAAGGAAGCCACGTTAACGTGGCTGAGGTGTACGCAAGCGTCGAGCCGAAGACACTTCGGTTGGCCAAGCGAACTCGCTTTGAGCCGTTGTCAGAGACAGTCCTCCCGGTTAACTGCGACCTCGCAGGCATCTGCAGAGTCCAGTCCAACCTACGGACGTACAAGCGCCATGGGTTGACCATGGCCAACGGTCTCATAGACCTCCCAGCAGGAGGGTCGTCCCTCCTAGTGATGGCGAACTATCGCCGTAAGGCAGTCACCCTCCCGAAGGGAACTATCCTCGGGATTGCCGAACTCTACGAAGGAGATATCCTTACCCCTGATAAGGAAGGTCAAGTGGAACCACTTGAAGTACTGGCGGTCGCCGAGACCACCGAGCGACAGCAAACCGATGACGGGAAGCCTAACCCATCGGCGGCTCCGGCGGACCTGCCGCCAAAGGACCAAGAGGCCTTGAAGGCACTGGCCGAGGCTGACCTCGACCACCTTCCCCCTTCGGTAGCCGAATGGGTACGACGGATGCTAAGAAAGCATGACGTTATGTGGACAGGCGGGGCCTTGGGGACCATTGGGGCAACCCAACATCGTATAGACCTGGTACCAGGCGCACGACCCGCCCGCTCACAACCGCACCGAGCGGGACCTATGCAACGAGAGATCGTTGATGGAGAAGTGAAGAGGATGAGTGAAGCTAAGGTGATCCGACCTTCGATGTCGGAATGGGGTGCCCCAGTCGTTATTGTGCCGAAGAAGGATCAAACTCCTCGGTTTTGCATCGATTATCGACGCCTCAACTTGGTTACCAAGAAGGACTCATACCCTTTACCAAGGATGGATGAATGCATCGACTCCCTGGGGGAGGCTACGGTGTTTACCACCATCGACTGCAATGCCGGATACTGGCAGATCCCGGTGGCGGACGAGGATATCCCCAAGACGGCATTCGTCTGTCACAGTGGAGTGTACGAGTTCCTAAGGATGCCCTTCGGATTGTCCAACGCCCCCGCTACATTCCAGCGGGCTATCGACATCATACTGTCGGGGGTGAAGTGGCGTAACTGCCTAGTGTACCTCGATGACGTCATCGTCTTCTCGCGTAACATGGATGACCATGTACAACATGTTGACGAGGTACTTACCCTCTTGAGGAACGCCGGGGTAACCCTGCGTCTGAAGAAGTGCGCCTTCTTCCAACAGACGGTCGAGTATCTGGGCCACCAGATAACCCCTGGTAAGCTAGGGGTACTCGAAGCCAATACCCGGGCACTCCGGGATGCCCGGTTCCCTAACACCCAGACGCAGCTCAAGAGCTTCCTGGGAATGTGCAATGTATACCGACGGTTCGTCAAGGACTTCGCTCGGATAGCTAAACCGTTAACGGTTCTTACGAGCAGTACCTTACCCAAGGTACTCCAACCCCCTTCGCCTAGCGAGGAGGAGGCATTCGAGTCGCTGAAGCGAGCCCTACTAGCCCCACCCGTCCTTGCGTTACCGCATAGACGGGGTACCTTCGTCATCGATGTCGATGCGTGTGATACACAAGTGGGATGCACCCTGTTACAGGGAGAGACGTTGATCGGTACCGATAACGTTATCCCGGACCTACGTCCGGTAGGGTACTTCAGCCGGACACTCAACCCGGCTGAGCGGAACTATAGTGCCACCGAGCGTGAATGCCTCGGAGTTATATGGGCAGTGCAACTGCTCCGTCCATACCTGGAGGGCTCCAGGTTCATCGTGAGGTCCGACCACGAACCCCTACGATGGCTCCTCAACCTTGGTGACAAGGATTCCGATAGCCATGGGAGGCTAGCCCGATGGAGGCTGAAGATGGCCGAGCACGACTACCGCACGGTGTATAAGGCTGGGTCAACCCACCACCTCGGAGACGCGTTGTCTCGACTCGACACCCCGAGCGGGGATACCCGCCCGGTGGACGAGGACATCCCGGTAGGACCGGTGTGCATGGTGGGTAATGCTACCCAGGGTATGGCTGACCATACCATGGCACACCTTGCGTGCCCATTGACCCTCGCGGACTTCCGCGAGGCACAGGCCAACGACGATGACTGTAGACGTCATCGTGCTAACCTCCTGGCCGGTACGGCCGGCATCTTCTCCGAGAACGAAGACGGACTCATATACCGGCGGGCACCCGCCGATGGACGACATCAAGTCGTGGTTCCCGTGTCCTTACGGCAAGCCGTCATGGAACGAGAACATGAGAACCCTACAGCCGGACACCCGGGGGGTTCACGTATGTTCGCAGCAATGCGAAGGTTCTTCTACTGGCCAGCAATGGCCGTCGACGTGGTCGACCACGTAAGGGGATGCCACCCCTGTGCACGTAACCGCATGAGTCTACATAGGCGGGCGTCTGCCATGAAGCTATTCCCACCTGATGGGCCCAACGAGCAAGTCGCTATCGACATACTCGGGCCACTTCCGATAACGGAAGAAGGGAACAGGTACATCCTGGTCATGTCTGACCGCTTCACTAAGCTGTCAAGAGCGGCAGCCATCCCGAATGATACGGCATACACGATCATGAACGCAGTGGTTGACCACTGGATCAGTGCATACGGAGTCATGAAGCAACTCCTCTCCGATAACGGAGCAAACCTTACGTCGGCATTCTGCACTAAGGTCCTGGGCATGTTCGGTATTGAACCACGTCGGGCATCCGACTACCACCCGCAGTCCAACGGGCAGGTGGAGCGGTTCAACCGCACCATCGTCAAGATGCTACAGTGCTACGTGGCCGAGCACACGAACACTTGGGACAGGCTTCTGTCCGTACTCACCCTGGCATACAATGCCAGGCCACATCGGAGCACAAACATTGCTCCGCTGGAGTGGGTCATGCCACTAGGCGTCGGTAACTTGACGCTGCCACCTGGCAGGTGCACTCGGTATGATACACCGAAGGGCCGACCCGCCGAACGCATCCACCTAGCTTGGTTGGCCAAGCTATCGTGGATGATTCCTAAGCTCAAGGGTGCCCTTGACAGAACACAACTTCGGTATAAGAAGAACTTCGACGCCCGACTACGGGTGCGCAACGCAACCCTGGTAACAGGTGACTGGGTCTATATCAGACACCAGAAGTTCCGAGGGAACAAGCTTATGCAACCGGTCAAGGGACCGTACCAGATCCTCCACAGAGATGACCACTCTGTTATCTTACACTCCGATACGGAGATTCAACGCATCAGCATGAATGATGTCACACCTGCTCCGATGCCGGAACAGCCTCAGCCGGTACCGGCCGGGTTGCTACATGAAGCTCTTACAACCCACCGGTCAGATGACCCGGTGGGACCGGATGGGATTCCATACCAAGTAGAGAGCGTGGTCGGACACACCGACCCGGACCTACCAGGACCCTGGTACGTCAAGGTTATGTGGGTCGGATACGACTCACCCACCTGGGAACAGGCGGCAAATATACCCCGCCAACTCCTCATGCCGTACATGAGGCGACGACGCCTACTGTAACAACCCAACCGACACCGACTTCGGCTGTTGGGGGGTGAGGCTTATACCTACTAAGTAGGGTGTGACGTGGGTACGGCAGACTTAGGTTTCTAAGTCAAATCAGACTTAGGTTTCTAAGTCGAACCAAGCTTAGGTAACTAAGTAGAGCTAAGCTTAGGTAACTAAGTAAAACCTGAACCTCAATAAGTTAACTTAAAGGTAAAGGCTAACTCCGATAATATCGAAGTAACTAGGGAGCTTACACGGGAGGATGACCTCCCCAAGCCAAGACACCAAGTGAGGGAGGATGACCTCCCCAAGCATGAACCTACCGGAAGAAGTTGGACGGGAGGCAAGGCACCACTGAGCCAGAAGGGGTACTCCCCAGGGCAGCAAACAGAGGCAAGCAATGCCCCCAAAAGGGATGAGTTTATACTCACTACTACCCGGCTACCATAAGGGTTGCCGGGGCCCTCCCCCGCACAAACAATAGCACTCCTCAGTGGGTAGACCCACTGCCCGAGGGAGGCCACTCACGCGTGAGCGCGTAGACCTCCGTGCTCCACCGGTCGGCAACGTCACGACGGTCGACCACCCGAGTTACCTCGGTGCATAGCTGGACGAGGGTGCTGCGGCCAGCCTCCACGTCCTCCAGAGCTTTCTGGAGGCGGTCCAGCACGCCACCGAAGCAACGCGCTGACCCAACCAGCGCAGCACCTGGGGGGATATCCCCCCAGCTAACAGAGAGACCCCCACGCATTGCGCGGGTAACAAGGGCGTCAACGCCCTCATACCAGAGACGGGGACCCCCGTCATGTAGGACAGGGGCGGGAGGTGACACTGGCGCAGCCAGAGGAGCCACAGGAGCCGACACGGCTACCACCGGAGCCGGTGGCACCTGATACGAGGCCCGGTAGGACCCTACCGAAGGGGCTCCACCGTAACCACGGCGGTACTCCGCCCGACGACGGGACACCTCACGCTCCCCACCCACAGAGCCCCACTCTCGGGAACGACGGCCAACCGCCGCCGGCATCGGGTTACCGAACCACGGAGCAAGGACCTGAAGAGGGTCATGGATAACCATGGGAATACCCAGGTCAGGAACGGCCTCGGTGGACGCCCACCCATGGCAACTAGGCTCACCCGGCTGAGTACGCCGGACACGCAACGAGTGACGAGGCAAGGGGGAAGCCCCAGCCTGCGGGTCCCGGGACGGGGGAAGGGCCAACACCCCAGCCCAGTTCACGGCATCGTGAACAGCCAGCAGGGCTTCGAACTCCCGGGCCAACCCGGTCTTGGCAGCTGTCAGATCCACGCCCAACTGCGCGATGTGCCGACGGACACCCGTCGGAAGATGAAACAGACGACCCTGCCGGCGGACGGACAGCAAGAAGGATGAAGCCTGCCCGAGGGTAACCTCAAGGGTGACGGTACCCTGCAACGGGTGGACCGGTCGCGAGGCCAACACACTCCCGAAGTAGCGAAGGCAGGAGCCGGTGTCAAACCGGAAAGCAGGGGCGGGTTCCCACCCCTCCTGCCATAGCGGCGGGCGCACGGGAGTGTATACCGGAGCACGACCGTTGCCGGTCTGCAACGCACACGTTATATCCGTGCGGAACGCATCCGCCATGACACCATGGTTACGTCGCCAACTCGACGCCGACTTCAACCCCGCCATGGGCGGGTAGGGAGCCGTCAACGACAGATACGGGGGTACCCCCGGGTAGTAGTCAAAGTCGGGATACCGACCGGTACGGCTCACCGTCTCCCCAAACGCAACCGGCTCCGCCGCCGCCGCAATCCCCCGAGCACTAGCCGGGTAGTCAATCTCCCGCGGCAACGCGGGGGCAATCAGGTCGCAGACCCCGAAGTTGGGGTCGAGGTAGACCTCACCCCGTCCCACCCGGGTGCGCCAGAGCTGCGCATGCCGGTCGTCCGGCTGACTCAGGATCCAATGGTGTTCCACCCGGACCGCGTTCGGCTGGTTGACCAGCCGCACCAACTCCCGCTCCCAGCTCGGGTCCACCTTGACGCGCCGGGAGGACTCTCCACGGGGATGCACCAGGTGGAAGTCCACCCGCATACGCCCATCGGACTCCATCGACTCTTGCACCGTGAGGCCTCGAACCCGAGCCACCAAGTCGGACACCGACATGGCGGGTTGACCCGCCGCCACGGCGACGCCGCCACCCAACGGGGCAACCCGGGCAGGACCAGGAAGAATCGGGGGCGCCGGGGGACGCACCACCGGCAGAGGGGCCGACGTCGGAGATTGACGAGGCCGAGGAGGAAGAAGAAGGGCGGGCGCCCGCCCGGAGTAACTCCCGGTGTCAACCGCCATGGGAGAAGGAGCGTCTTGACCGCTCGACACCCGCGGCACCGCAGGTACGGTACCGGCGCCGGCACCACCCGTCGGCGTAGCCCCCGCCTCGGAAGGGGAAGGCACTTGGACAGCCTCCGGAGCCGGCGCCCCGGCCGTGCGGACACCCGCACCGTCTTGACCCGCCGCACCGGGTGTCGCACCGCCACCACCACCCGCGTCAACGTCGGGACCGCCTCGAGGAGTCACCGCCCGGACACCCGGACCACCTTGACCAGCCGGAGTCGGCTGCGGGTCGCCACCTCCGCCGCAGGGCGGACCATCTTGAGGTAGCTGCGGTGAGCCGGCACCGGCACCAGGCTCCATCCGGGCAGCCGGCAGAGAGGGGGTAGAAGCCGCCACGCGCGGTTGACCGCCGGGTTGACCGCCGGCCGACGGCACCGTCGTGCCGCTGCACACGGACGACAGTCCTCCGGCCGACAGACGGACGGACACCGCAGGCCCGTCGTCGTCAGACGAGCTCACCCCGTAACGCGCGGCGTCGGGACCGACAGGCGCGTCGTCCTCCATCTCCTCCCCGATCAGGAGGTCTTCCTCCTCTCCAAGCACCTGGGGATAGGACATGATAACGGGTGCGGAGTCCCCCCACGCCCACAAGCCGTCGACGGCTACGACCCGGTACGGTGGGATAACCGGGACGAGCCAGGGAAGCGCGGGCACCCGCGCTTATGACCACAAACGGCTACGAGAAGCGCCACAAACACGCGGGTCGACCCGCGCCCCACGGGGCTACGAACGCGCTCCACCCAGGCACCTGGGCGGGACGGGGCCACCCCCACACACGGGGTAAGCAAAGGGGGGTCACCCCCAACCGCCCCCACGCAACGCGGGCAGCCCCCGCCCCCCACTCAATCGTCCACACGAGAGGGGTCCCCCTACCACCAGGCACCTGGTGGCGGATCCGTTTGCACCACCCCTCGGAAAGGGGGGTCGTGAACAAAAACCCGCATCGGGAAATTAACGGTCCGAAAAACGGATCGTGTGTGTACCACACAAAGGGGGGCACCCCCCTCGGACAACCTCGAAAAGGGGTGTCTGTCGCGACGGGGCGCAAAGCCCCACCCGACGGGTAAACAGTCACGCGACCCACTTACATTCGGTAACCCGAATGCAACTCGACCCGAGGACGGGCCGAATCTAAGGGGGGGATATGTAGCAATATGGTTGTCCGTATTGTGACCCTAATATTAGGGGGGGCTACTTCTAATCCTTAACTCTCAATTTGAGAGTCCGTACTGGTCACGGTATCTATAAGTTACGTATGACCAGAGGGACTTGCATCTTGGGGTGGAGGGTAGTTAGTAGTGTCTCCGAGGGTTTATAACGAGGGGGCCGGTGGCGAATCCACCGCCGGCCAAGGTAGAACAACAAACCCCTCCCATTTGGGCTCCCATCTTGGTCCCGTGGCTTGCGCTCCAAGGACAGCAACCTTGGCCTCCCGGTGACGTTGGTGCCGATCCCCCTTGGTGAGTGTTCCCTGACAGTGGACGTGCGACGGATTCCTATTGTGCTACAGCGGGAAGAGGCAGGCGAGGGGCAACCGGTCCCCGCACAGGGCGCCACCGGTTGAAGGCCACCTCTAGCCTGCCTCTCCCCACGCACGCACGCACCACCCTATGCCCACCTTCCCACCCTCCCCCACCACCACCTTAACCCCCCCCCCCCCCCCCCCCGCCCCCCCCCCCCCCCCCACTCTTCTTACCTCGGCCGGGACGGGGCAACAGGGGCGGGCGCGTGCACGGCGATGGGGCGGGCACTCTTCATTGTGGCAAAGGGGGTGCGCCTCCACGAGCGGCGGCGGGGAACAGTGCGGAGGCAGCGGTGAACAGTGCGGAGGCGGCGGCGGTGGCCGCGTTGGCGCGATGGCGGCGGCGGCGGCGAGGGTGCCCGTGTGAGGCCCTTTCACAGGTCCCACACCTTCACATGTGATGAGGGCCCCTTTCACATGTCCCGACGGCACCCACAAAAAAGCTAGGTCGTACAGGCCGTCACAGCAGAATATGGAGTACATAATGTTTAGGCGATAACCGATGAAGCGCCCGCGTGTGCCATGAGAGTGACGTTTTACTTGTTTGGGCTGCGCATAAAGACAAATAACAAAGAACAAACACGGAAAGGCACGATCAAAGCCCTCAAGGCCCACCATGAAACGGCAAGATGTGCATACAGAAGCAAAGCAGGTCATGCAGGGAGGATGGTGGGAAAAGAAAAAGAGGGCAGAGCGTTGAGCGCAGGCACCAAAGGGGGCCGGCGCGAAACGGCGGACGTGGGGAGCAGCTCCTCGCAGCGTGTGGTGCGGCGGGGGCGCGTCTATGAAGGCGGCCGGCGGCGGCCCAGCTCCCCCCGATCGTCACGCCGTGCCGGGGATCTCCTGGGAGCCCAGCCTCATATCCCACCTGTCCTTCCTCCAAGTAGACCGCCCCAGTAGAAAGGGGGTTACCGGCAAAAAGGAGGACTGCATTGTGACTGCATATTTCCCGGGACGCCGCGCCAGGGCCGCCACCCGCCGGCGGGCTCCCGCAGGGCTCCCGCAGGGCTCCCACAAAGCTCCCCCCCGCGCCCGCCCCTTTCACATGCCGCCGTCGCCGCCACAGTCGCCACCCCACGCCGGCTCGCGGGCCACGGCAGCGCTGCGGTCGGAGCTCCCGCGGGCGCGCCCCCCCCCCAAACCTTCTCCCCCACCTCTCGCCACCCCGCTCCCCGTCGCCGACGCGGCGGGGGCGCCGCGCGAGGCTGTCCTCTCCCGACCGGGCGAGGCTGTCCTCTCCCGACCGGGCACCGGCCGTCAGGGGGGGCGGGGCACCGGCGCGTCCGACGCCACAGCGCTCTTACCCGCCTGCCCTGCCGCGCGGTTGCCGGCGGGCCGCCGCGACAGGCTGGCGGGCGGGCCCTGCCGCGCGGCTGCCGGCGGGCCGCCTCCGCGACAGGCGGGCGGGCCACCCGGCTTAGGGGGGGTTGCCGCGGCGGTGGCCGAAAAGCACCCCCTCCTGTTCCCGCTCCTGTTCCCGCTCCTGTTCCCGCTCCTGTTCCCGCACCAACGCGGGTGGCGGGGCGCTGCCGTCGCCGCGGTCGCAGCGGCGACGCCCGCCGCCTCCGCCCATACCGTCGCGGCACCGCAGCCGGGCAACCTTGGCCGGCGGCGGCGGCTACCGGCCTCCTCTGATCCAATTGAGCGTCGGCGACTGTCGCATGGGCGCATTGCCGCAAGCACGCGCCGGGTCTGGCATCGGATTCAATGGGGTGTTTACAGAGTTGACGTGGACCATGGGCATTGACCGCGGTCCCTCGTTGGGCGTCGATTCCGACCACCCACCGATGGGGAGCTAGGCGCACGCAGGCGGCCTGGCACAAAGCGAAAAGGTGCTACGCAACGCACACAAATCCGCCCGTCTCACATTGCAATCGCCGGAAAATTTACAGGCTACACGCGCGGACGTCATTGGTGCCCTTGGTCAGATCGCACAAGCCATCGTTGCACGCACCGTCAGTCGGACTGCACCCGTGCCGCTCGCGCGAGTGCGTTGTCCCGTGCGCGACGTGTCTTTCCCACCAGTTACTGCCCACCCTTGTGACAAGTATGGCCATCTGTTTTGTATTACCAAATCCGCTCGCGTCTACAGGCCGGTTCGCTCTGTGACGCGGCTAGACGTCATGGCCCCCGGTCGACCTGTTTCTCGGGTCGACCACGCGCTCTCACGGGTAGATGCTTCCAGGAGCGCCCCGCGCGCCCCATGCCGCGCGAGGGTGCTCGCCCAACGTGGGCGACGTGGCTGCCCGTCGCGCCGACAAGTGGCGATGGATGTGCTTGACGGGAAATGCGGGCGGGGGGCCGGCCCTGGCGGGTGTACCACAGTGCCAAAAGAACTAGTCCAACGACGCCCGCGTTTTTCGGTCGCGGGTCACACGAACGATGCAGGCGGTGAGCGCTCCGACTCGCCTCCACGAGTCTGCCCACCCCCCGGCGGCGCCCTGATATAATAGCTCGCAACGGGTGGGTGCTGGAACACCTGCTCACAAGTGCCCCCCGCAAGGCGCTGTGTGGCAGCGCCGCCGCAGTTCACACGCTCCCGCCCCCGTCCCCACCCCCGCCCGCCCCCGCCCTCGCCCCCGCCCCCGCCCCCGCCCCCGCCCTCGCCCCCGCCTCCGCCCCTGCCCCTGCCCCTGCCCCTGCCCCTGCCCCTGCCCTTGATCCCGCCCCCAACACCACAGAATGTATGAGGTCTGCTGCAGCGGCGGTGTGGGTGGTGGTGCTGGCGGTCAAGCCCCGCACGTTCCCGAACTGACATGCCGGGTATGGCCGCCGCCAGAGGAGCCGCCGGCCCTGCTGTCACCGCCCCCGTCACCGCAGCCACCTCCTGAACTCTTGTGTTGCCTGGCGACCGCGGGGCCGTTGACTGTCCCAGGAGAACGCCCGTCGCCCGCGTCGCCCGCGTCGCCCGCGTCGCCCTGGTCGCCCCCGTCGCCCCTGTCGCCACCCGTTACCGGCCTTTCGCCGGTGGTTAGACGGTCCCGGGTGACAAGGCTCTCAAGACTGCCTCTACGACCTACGACTCCGCCCTTGCCGTGTGCGTTGCCTCTTGTGCCTCTCGCACCACCGCCGTCTCCTGTTGGGCCGCTACCGACGTCGCCCCTGCCACTGGGATCGCCAGAGTACCCGCCCGGATGGTTCGAGTATGACACCACACACGGACTTGGTGGTCTGTACCTGCTCTCCGGCCGCCGCAGCCCCACCCCCTGAAAGCTCGACCAGGATGGGACGGGGAGAAGCGTGCGGGGTGAGTGTGGGGGGAGCCGCCTTGGACCGGGCACGCCTCGGTGATAGTAGTTTTTCCGAGGGCCGCAGAAGGTAGAGCGAGAGTCACTCGTGTGTGGCAGGCGGGCATTGGTGCGGGGGGGGTGAGTGTGTGGGGTGTCGCAAAGTGGGCATTCTTGCAGTGCCAGAGGTGAGCGACCTCAGCCGCCTGTCACCCTCCACATACATGGCCGGTGAGGGTGGCGTGCCACTCAATAGTCGCTTGACTAGTCCCAAACAGCGCGGACGCAGCAGCAGCGGGAGGTCAAACAGCCCGAAACGCCACAACACCGGGTCAATGCTGTTAGGCCGGGTCGTTGCCACAACCACCCTCACGTGCGACCGCGCCTCGTGGCCGTCCATTAACGTCGGCAGCTGCGACACACAATCCGCCGCTCCACTTTCCCGCTGGTCTTCTCGCACTTGGGCACAATCGAATCAATCTCGTCAAGGAAGACAGTGGCTGGCGCGTTCTGCTCCGCCTCCCCAAACGCCTTGCACAGGGTTGGATTGGGACTCGCCAGCCAGTTTGGACGTAATATCCGGCCAGTTAATGGGGAAGCAAAACGCCCCCGTCTAGCTGGCTACCGCCCGTACACCGTGTCGCCCCGGAAAAGCTCCAGCTCGTCCATCTCGGCCGGGCTGAGCCGTCCATGTTGGCCGGGCTCGGCCCATTCAATGAGTTGTCATCGTTAACGTCGTCTTCCACAGTCAGTCGCCCGGGACCTTCTTCTGGGCCATGACGGCCGTCGAGAAGTCAGACGGCATCTTTGGCTTGGCAGTCGACGGCCCAGCCGGCTCGCTGCCATTCCCGGTCGTCATCGGCTTGTCCTCGCCGTCCGCCATCGTGACTCTGCGTGCCGCAAGCCGGCCACTGGAGCCGCAGCATCAGTGTCAACGGCAGCGGGCTCACCGGTTGCGCGAAGGTGCTTCCAGCAGACCACAGCAACGAGAGGGGTCCTCAAGGAACAACAAGGGCACGAGGCCTGGGCCTCGGTGGCCGGTCGGCCCAGCAAGGCGGGCGGCGCGCCGTCAAGTCGTTCACGTAGGCAATGATGCAACAGCCCTGCTCGCACCCGCAGGCAGTACACGACGGGGCGCATCACCTTCGTCCAGGTGAGCGGCGCGTGGACGACGATGGGGGCGCGCTTCACCGGCCTGGGAAAGGGGGGGGGGGGGACAGCGTGGAGGGAGGAGAGGCGCAGAACCCGGGCGGGAGAGGGGGGGAAGGAGAGGGCAAGAGCGGTGGGCGGGCGGGAAGAGGCAGACGAGGGGCAACCGGGCTACGCACAGGGCGCCACCGGTTGAAGGCCACGTCTAGCCTGCCTCTCCCCACGCACGCACGCACCACCCTATACCCACCTTCCCACCCTCCCCCCCCACCCCCCCACCCCCCCCCCCCCCCCCCTCGCCGCCTTCCTCCCCCACTCTTCCTACCTTGGCCGGGACGGGGCAACAGGGGCGGGCGCGTGCACGACGATGGCGAGCGCGCTTCACATGCTTGCGAAACGGGGTGCGACAGCTCTTCCGCGAGCGGGGCAGGGAGGCAGGCACGCATGCATGCGGACACAAGCGCACAGGCACCCGAGCCTTCGCGAGAAGCGCGCGCGCGCGCGCTCCTCCTCACACCCATTTAAGGGCGGACATAGGATATTCGACGGAGATGTAGCCCCCTCTTCCACCCCTCGCTAACGACGTCATCCGCGGCGCTGTAAATCGCCAAGCTTGGAGTGTTTCAGATTCTTCTAATGAGAAGCCTCAGTTCCATCGACCATCTAACCAGGTGGCGAGAACCCTATGTCCGCTCTCTGGGGGTCTTAACTATGTGTGTCCTGAACGCCAGTGTGTTTACAACGGCGTTGCCGCTCCTAAATTGTTGGTTTCTAGAAAAGGCGGCTCCAATGTGTCCTTCGTTTGAGTTGCCATGTTCTCTCCGGCGTTTGTGGCTACGTATTTTATAGACTGCTTCATACGGGACACGCGGACAAAAGGCCGAGATTATGGCGTGATTGGGCTGGGCGTGATTGGGCGCGATCGCACTTCACGCCCCGGTTTTGGGGGCGTGATACCCAAGCCTTCTACTGGGCCAGCCCCCCATCCACCCCGCCCCTCCCATTGGAACTGGCTTCATCATCATTTTGACCCGCACGACTCCCCGTTGTCCCACACCCACTCGTACCCCACCACGCCCTCTACCCCAGCCGACACGCCGGTCGTTCACACCCCCCCCCCCCCCCCCCCCCTGCCCGGCCCGGACCCCGGCACCGGCCCCGGTTCCGCTCCTAGCCGCTCGTATCCTCTTTACAATAGGACCAACGGGAGCGAAAACGTAGGAGCCCCACACTGGCCATCTCTATCAAGATGGCCAGTGCGGCTCCTACGTTTTCCTCCGCACATGACCCCGACGTGCCGTACGTGTCGCCGGTAGCGGACGCCTCGACAGGTGATGCACACTCTACCAAAGGCGCCGCGCGTGGCCATACACCGGGTTCCTCACACCAGCCCCCCGCGACTGTGGTGGGTCCGCCTTCGGTGGATGTTGTAGGCGCTGAGACGCGGGTATTTGTTCGAGCTGGTCGGCTGGACGACTGGTGGACCTGCGGGAGAGCGAAAGGCACGAGTGTGTATGCTGCGATTGGCGACGGCCAGGTGCTGATGGGGACCATACCCCATCGCCTACGTGCAGCGGAGGATGTGGCGACAAACATCCGGCGGACGGACAGGACCTCGCAGATGATTTGGTACAAAAACCACCGACACTGCACCATGATTGTCCGTGGGATGAGTGACGATGTTGGTATTCCCGTGCACAAGGACCATACCCTGCTGGCGAGAAACAAGGGAGGCGGCGACTCCGTCATGCGTCGCCTCGCATCCGTCTATGGCAGACGGCTGCGGGTGGTGACGTCAACAAGCTCCCTGGTTGGCTGTCGCTGGAGAACTCTGGCGCTCCTGCCTCTGGGATTAGCGAAACAGGTGGTGGCGACCGACCCCGACGGGCTGTACACAGGCGAAAAGGAGAGGCCAGCGCCCTGCAACACATCGCCGTCATCACCCTCATGACATAGGCGACTGTCATTCTGACGTACGTCACAAGCGATAGATATGAAAAAGGCACGCGCAAGGTTCTGGGAGCCCACCCGCGTGGGAGCCCACCCGCGACGCGGTTTGCTGTACCTTGGCGGTGGTGGCTGCTGTGGATGAGCGGGGTGGCTGTGGCGGTAGTGTCCCTTCAGCCCTGTAGACTGCACAAGAAATACCAGAGACGAGCGCGACGCCACATGTAGCCATTGACAGTGTCTCTATTCGTCTGGGTTGCGGTAAAGACAAACAGACAAAAAAAAACAAGAGTGCACCCCACCCTCGTCATGCGCGGGTGGCGCCGCGTAGCCCCCAAAGGACAAGATGGGCGTCCGCGGCGGTAAAGACAAACAGACAAAAAAAAACAAGAGTGCACCCCACCCTCGTCATGCGCGGGTGGGGCCGCGTAGCCCCCAAAGGACAAAATGGGCGTCCGCGGCACGGGGCGCCCGCCCAAAATGATACCTCACTCATGGCTGGAAGAGTCCCCGGCGTCCGTCCGCCGCACCCACTCGGCGTCCGAGTCTGCATTCGCTTCTTCCCGAGTGTCGGCCGGAGGCGGGACCGGGGGCGGGGCGTCCGCGTCAGCATCCGCTTCTTCCGGCGCCGACGTGCCCTCCGAAAGCGGGGGCTCGTTACAAAGGCTCCGTGCATGCACGTTGTGGTGCCACAGCTCGTTGCAGAGCCGAAGTAACTCCTTGAATACGACGGGCAGCCCACCAGACACGGACGCGCCGCCGCCAACGCCACCAGAACCACCCGCAGTACCTGTAGACGGGGCTTGAAAAACCACGTCCGCGGGTCCGCCAGCATGGGCGGAGTCGTCCCCCGTCGACTGCTGGTCCAGAAGACGGTGCATGTTAGAGATCATCGTTGTCTGCCGCTCGACAAGCTCCTTGAGTTCTATCAGTTCATCGTCGAGACAACTGATTACGACCTTGCGTCTGTGGCGTTGGTGGTCTCGTCGACGGGTACCCCGATGCCTTGGACGGGCGCCCCTCCGACGTCGACGACCATCTTTCTGCCCGTCCGAACCGGTGTCCGTCCCGCCGCCGGCTGCGCTCGCCGCTGCACCAGCCGCTGCGACAGTGACACTGTCGGTTGCGTCCGTCTCGCCGCCGCTGCCTGCACCAGCCGCTGCGCCCACCACTGCGCCTGCCGCTGCACAGGCCGCAGCGGCAGTGTCACCGCCGGCTGCGCCCGCCTCGCCGCCTGAGCGAGTGGCGGTGTCCGCCTCGCCGCCGGCTGCGCCCGCCGCTGCACCAGCCACAGCGACAGCTTCACCGCCGGCTGCGCCCGCCTCGCCGCCGGTTGCGCCCGCCGCTGCACCAGCCACAGCGACAGCTTCACCGCCGGCTGCGCCCGCCTCGCCGCCTGCGCGAGTGGCAGTAAAAGGATCTGTGCCACTGGGACGAGGCCCGGTGTGTTGTACGGTACAGGCACGGCGCAGACTTTTGCAGATGGCGACGTCCAGAGCCCATCGAACATTGCCTGGAAGCAGATCAGGGCTTCCGGCGTCACCAGACGCGTCCATCGAAGGACTGTACTGCCGCAAGACCCGATCACACCGCGCGTCAACCATGCGTTTGACAGCCTCGCGCACCACGGGAACACGGCACAGGGCCAGGTCGAAGCTGACGGTACCCGTGGAAGAATCTCGATGGCGCTTCATCGTAGCATCAACCAGTAGCAGGTACAGTAGCGATACCGCTCCTAGCGGCTGGTACAGCCCCTGGTTCACCGTCGCCTCCTAGCCACGGCCGCCGCCGCCACCACCGCTCGGGTCTCCCAATTGGGCGACAGACACGGCACACCCCCAGAGCCGCCCCAAGTTGACGCCAACAGGGGCCAGAGAACGTTGCCGCAACGCCCTAGGGGGGTGGAAGAGGGGGGGGAAAAGAGGCCAAGCGCGGTGGGCGAGTGGGGCAACGCTCTAGGGGGGTGGGAGAGAGGGGAGAAAGTGGGCAAGAGCGGTGGGCGGGCGGGAAGAGGCAGGCGCGGGGCAACCGGTCCCCGCACAGGGCGTCGCCAGTTGAAGGCCACCTCTAGCCTGCCTCTCCCCACGCACGCACGCACCACCCTATACCCACCTTCCCACCCTCCCCCACCACCTCCTCAACCCCCCCCCCCCCCGCCGCCACCTCCCTCCCCCACTCTTCCTACCTCGGCCGGGACGGGGCGACAGGGGCGGGCGCGTGCACGGGGAAGGCGGGTGGCGGGCTTCACCGGCCTGGGAAAGGGGGGGTGGGGGACAGCGTGGAGGGAGGAGAGGCGAAGGAGGCGGGTGGGAGAGGGGGGGAAGGAGAGGGCAAGAGCGGTCGGTGTCGATTCTGCCTCGAATTGCATTCTTCCTGTAACCGGCTTGTTGTAATTTCTTCCCGACTGGCCGCGCCGGCGGTGCGCGGTCCAGCCGCTGGGCGGGCTCCCTGCTGCGCCCGTGGCCGTTGGTCTTCCTCCCGCCACGGTGTGGTGGCGTCCCCTACGCTTCCACCGCGGCAGGCGCCCGCCCGTGCGTGGGCCACTCACCCCTGCACCGTTGGCCGTGGCCGGAGGCGGGGGCGGGGGCGGGGCTGGCCCCCCTCCTGCCCCTGGTCGGCCACGCCTGCCTGCCGCAGCGGCCGCCCGGTCACGGCCGCTGCATTTGCCTCTCCCTCTTGGTGCTGCTGCCTGTGGCGTTGGCGGCAAGCGGCGCGACGCGCGCTCGCCGCAATTTGCCCGCCTGCTTCCACTCGCCGGCCGCAGCAGCTGCGCCCCCCTCTCTGCCTTCCTGCTTTCGCGCGCGGCCCCCGGCACCCCGTGTGGGCACGGGCGCGGGTGGCGGCGCGACCCGCCGCCGTTCAAGAACGGCGCGGGGAGGCGGTCACTGCCGGCCAGACCGGCCGGCAGCGTCCTTCCTCCTCGCGCTGCCCGCCCGCCCTCCCATGCTTGCTCCAGGTTGCAGCTGCCCGAGGGGTCATAGCGCCCTACTTCCTCGCACAAGACGCGCAAGATTGATCAACCTTTCTGCTTTATCACGGCGGCGGTGCTCGCAGGCTCCCCGTGGGTGGACGACGGGTGACGGGGCAGCCAACGCCCCGCTTATCCCCGTCTACCCAACGCGCGGCACCACCGCGGCGGTTGACGGTCCACTCGCATGCGTATTGATGCCTGTATCTCTGCTTCTCTGCTTCTCTTTTCTGTAGGGCCGACCCATTCGACGGGTCGGTCAGCTAGCCGCACGGGGGGTGCCAGCGTAGCCTTCTCAGCGAAACCCATAAAAGTCACGTTACTGGC
This sequence comes from Pyropia yezoensis, assembly GCA_009829735.1. Lineage (NCBI taxonomy): Eukaryota > Rhodophyta > Bangiophyceae > Bangiales > Bangiaceae > Pyropia > Pyropia yezoensis. Next base: position 26,401,472 of record CM020620.1, read on the forward strand.
GCCTCTTCCCCCTCGGCTACCCTGGTTACGGCCTACCGACGGGGAGCTAGGCGCACGTCGGCGGCCTGGCACAAAGCGAAGAGGTGCTACGCAACGCACACCAATCCGCCCGTCTCACATTGCAATCGCCGGAAAATTTACAGGCTACACGCGCGGACGTCATTGGTGCCCTTGGTCAGATCGCACAAGCCATCGATGCACCGTCAGTCGGACTGCACCCGTGCCGCTCGCGCGAGTGCGTTGTCCCGTCCAGTGACTTTCCCGCCTCCCGACTGCGAGCACACCCACCGCTTTCCGGGCCGCTTTTACGGCCGCCCGTGCGACCGCCGGTCCATCAGCCCAAGCCGGCACACCCGCCGGTGGGGCCGCCGCTGCTGTCGCCGCTGTGACCTTTTTTGAGGCTATCCCCTCCTCGCTGTGCACGTCCCTCCTGCGTGGTCTTGCTTCCCTCCCGGTTTTTTGTTACGTGATGCCCCCTTTCCCCCCCCCAACCCCCCACCAACCCCCCCCCCTCCTGGCCCCGGAACGGCGGGGCCCCTTCCCTCAAGCGACGTCTCTCCCTGTCTAGTGCGGCGACTCTGTGGGAAATGGCGGCACGCCATACTTCGCCATCTTTGCTTGACCTCCCCGACGACACACTGTTCTTGGTGTGCCAAGCGGTTTGTGCTACACGCGGCGGCCATGCCGTGTTGGTGCGTACCTGCAAGAAGCTGGCACGCATCGCACGTGAAGCGCTCACGGAGGTCCACGTGCGCCTCCCTCGTCGTCTGCACATCGGCTCGTCTCTCCCCTCTTTGGCTGGCGACTGCTTGTGGGGCAGCGACGGTGTTGCAGACGCAAGGGCAGTGTACAGCAGCATGCGAGACTGTCTGTCTTTGACTTCCTTGGCCTTCCTCTACAACGACCGCGAGACGAGCGATGGGGTGGTCGACCACCTCCCTTGTATGGCGGAGTGGGTGGGTCGTTTTTTCAATACCCTCGTACCCCTGCTACAGAAGGAGTACGCCTCTGGCACCCGGGGCGAGCGTCGCCACCCGCGACTTCATGCGCTTGCTGTCCACGGCGCTGCCCTGCGGATTGCAAGCCTCGTGTGGTCGCGGCCCCTGGCGCGGCTGCGTTTCCTGCGTCTGTGTTGTGTGCACACAGACGAGGACACGCCTGCTGTTGCCGGCCGAATTATTCCGGCGCACGCACCCTCCCTCGAACACTTGGCCGTGCGTTTACAGTGGGGCGATACCCTGGACACTGGAGCAGCCGCGCTCGACGCGGTTTTTCAAGGCGTTCCCCCCCTTCCGTGCCTCAGCACGCTCATTGTCGTCGGATGTGTCGGCGCCGGGCTTGCCGCGCGGATCGCAGCTCTTTCGCCGGGGTTGCGGGCGCTGGACGTGGAGGGCGGCCTCTTATCTGGTGCCATGGAGGCGTGGTCGCTCCCCTCCCTTATCCGCCTGAGTACGGTCTCTCTGGTCTACCGCAGCGACGTTCCGCGCGACTTTAGGGCCGGCGAAGTCCAGCGGTTTCTCCGGTCGCGCGCGCTACATTACTTGACGCTGGTGCCCCCGGACCCGGACCCGCCCCCCCCCGATGCGGACCACGAGGCGGGCGTTCCACTTGACATCGCTCTCGCCATCAGCGGCTGTGCCTCCCCACCCGTGACAATCGACTTTACGGGCGACTATGTGGGCTGGTCTCCCACCGTTTTTGGGTACCACTGCCTGGACATTATGTTCCATGTTCCACATGCACGGAGTGTCGCCGATGTGACGATTGCCCTTCCGGACGACATTCACCAGGACGCCATGCACGTGCTCGGGCGCCTACCCCACCTGTATTCTCTGCACCTGTCTGTAGGGGCAGGGCCCGAGCGGCTTCTCGTTCCCTGGGTGGTGCCCAACGTGAAAAATCTGTCGGTGGAGTTTCGCGTCCCCCCGGGACCCGCGGCAGCGCTTATCCACGGCCTCGCCGCGGCGGCAGCGACGGTGACCACCCCCTCCCGGCTCCACACACTTGTGGTGCAGGGCGGGCCGATAATGGACAGTTCCCTGGCTGTGCCCCTGCGCTCCTTCCTCTCCTCTCTTCGATGGATTACCATCGTGCCGCAGTCACCCGAGCTGGGTGGACAAATGGCGGGCTGTCGGGGTGGGGGGGTGGCCGTACCCTCTCAAGACTGTTGTGTGGAGCACATGGGCGAGTGGATGACCGCGGCGCTGTCCCCGTCGGCTACTGTGAATGTTGTTTGAGGGGCTCCCAGTATAAAGATTTGCTTGCCCTTGGCGCTACGGCTTGTGGCACTCGTGGGATGCGCGAAAGTGAACATTATCGGACAGGGAAGGCCGCCAGCTGGCCGTGGACTGCCCGCTGGTGAGGTTGGGCATGGCCCCCCGCACTGTGGGTGTAGACGATGTGCCCCAGAAGGCGCTCTCGGGTGCCAGATCACCCGAGAGGAGGTGCGCTTCATCTACATCCCGCGCACGGACAACAACAACAGCGTGTCGCGAGCTGATTTTCTTTCGACAGAGTCGGGAGACACCATAGACTGATACGGCCAGTCTGAGCGCGCAGGGTGGGATGCCCCGCAGACGATCAGAGCGGCGGGGCGGCCCCGCAATAGCGGCAGCCGCCAGCCGCCGTCGCGCTTACTGCCGCTTCCGGCACAGCGCCCTGTAGAGCAGTGCCTGTCACTGGCGCTCGGTCTGCCACGGGCCGCTCCAGGGGCACCGCCGCCGTCGGCCAGGGCGGCTCAACCTCAGCAGGCAAGGTGACCTGAGTAGCGGAGCATCGAGGCGCATCGCCACGTCGAGGCCAGGGGGTGGGAGCCTGGCTAAGTGCGGCCGCTGGTCGTCCTGATGAGCAGGCCGCCCGGCAGCGCACACGGAGTGCGCCATTTTGTCAGCGTCCCCGTCCACCAAGGGCAGACGCCGCCACACCTCTCGAGTAGCCACCGATGCCACGGCCAGCGCGTAGCCGTCAGCAGCCGTCTGAGCTTCTATGCGGGACAGGACCAGAGACGCCTGCGAGCCGTCATCCGCCAAAGCGGTCGTCAGACCGGCCTGGACGAGGGACACTGTGAACGCCCGCAGAGACACGAGTATAGCTCCCGTAAGGTAGAATAGACATTAGTGATGATGTCAACACACCCAGGCAAGAGCGGACTCCTGGGTGAAAAATTGCACATAACCGGGAAGGGGGGGGGAGAGGGGTAGCCATGAACGCGTGACCGTTTATTGAGACATGGGAGAACGCTCTACCAAGCACGTAAGCAGAAGAAAAAACGAGAACGAGTACAAGAGGATGGGCACGCCCGCCTGCGGCGTTGCCCGTCCCAAGACATAGGGCGTAAGCCCTCTACCCCCCCGGCAGCAGCACCGTGTGCTGGGGAGGCTAGGGGTGCGGCAAGAAGGAGGACGTTGCCGGCCACACGCCGGCAGTAGGGTGGGCGGCCCGGGGTACTTATGGCCGCCGCCGGTGTCACGGACGGCGGCCCGCCCGTCGCCTCTCCTCCTCCCGTCTCCGCTGCCGCCCCCAGGCACGGCCCCGCGCGCGCCGACACGCGCCACCGCCACCGCCGCCGCCGCCGCCACGCGGTGCCCCCTCGCGGCCGCGTGGCCAAGCGGCCGCCAGACCGCGGGCGCGCCGGAAGAAAGAAACGGCGCAGGCCCAACGGCCGATTGTGGCGGTGGGGGGGAGGGGGGCGGATGGGGAGGAGAGGGCAGGAGCAGGCGGTACGACCCGCCCATCCCCCGCCGCTCCCGCCAAGACAAGTCGAAACGGCAGCGGGGGAGAGGGGGAAGGGGGTGGTACCACGCCAGCAGCTTACAGACGCCGCCGGCCGCGCCGCCCACGGGCTGTCCAGTTAACAGCCTTGCCCCAAGGGAGGGAAAGTGGGCGCATCTCATTGGTGTAGAGCCCACGCCCTCCCCCCCGTGCGCGTGTGCGTGGCCCGCAAAGAACGCTCGCACACGAGTGTGCGGGCGCGCGCGCTCGTCTACGCTTCCCCCCCCCCCCCCCCCCCCCCCCCCCCCCTCCGATCCTGGCCAAGGCAAGGGGAGAGGCAGGCTAGAGGTGGCCTTTAACTGGCGACGCCCGGTGCGGGGACCGGTTGCCCCTCGCCTGCCTCTTCCCGCCCGCCCACCGCTCTTGCCCTCTCCTTCCCCCCCTCTCCCACCCGCCTCCTTCGCCTCTCCTCCCTCCACGCTGACCACCCCCCCCTCCCCCCACCCTCCGGTGGGCACATGGGTGACCACAATCCGGGCTGACATCCAGCGGGTGGTCAAGCACCACCTGTTGGGCCTTGTGGGGGGCTGTAGCCCGGCGGCGGAGGCATGGGGTGCCCCCGGGGTGCTCTTGGAGAACAACACACGCAGAGATCCTGCGCAACAATGTAGCCGTCTCGGGGATGAAAGTGGAGGAGCACTCGCTGGTGCTCTGTATGCTGCACGGGCTGCCGTCTAGGTACCTGACCATTCGGACGGTCCTCGGGACGAGAAGGTCCCCTGAAGCTGTCCAACGCAACAGCCCTGCCCATGGGCGTCAGGAAGGAGTTGGTGGCCGTTCAGGGCACAGTCGTGCTCTATGCTGGCGCTTGCGCCAACGCTGCCCTCCCTCGAGGGGGGGCCGCGGTGTGGTTGGTCTTCGTTGGCGGGGAACCTCTTCGTCAACCCGCCGTTTGTCAAGATCTCCTTGGTCTTGGCCAAGATCGCTACCGAGCGCGCTACCGTCACCCTCATCCTGCCCGTGTGGCAGGACCAAGCCTGGTGGCCCACGGCGGTCGCCCTCCCGCACGAGGTCTTCCTCCTGCCACGGTCTGCTGGCCTCTTCGAGCCAGGGCGCAACCAGCTGCCTTCCCCCCGCCCGCAGCGGCGGGCAGCCGTCTTCCGCTTCCAGCGCGGCGGCAGGCCGCTGCCGACACGTGGCGTAACGACCAACGCTCCATCCTCGTCGATGCTGCTGGCCAAGACGGCCCTGCCGCCGCTGCTCTCGCCGACCTACGCAACCTGTCCATGAGAGACGCCACTGCCGCCAGTTACGGTGCGGGCTGGCTGCGCTTTTGCGCTTGCTGCGCGCGCGGCCGCTACCGTGCACGCCCCGCGTCGCCCTGCACTGTCGGCCGCTACGTCGCCTACCTCTGGCTGCGGGGCACCGTCCAGCCCGTTAGCGCGCGGACGTACCTATCGCCCATCCGCAAGCGTCACCTGGCGGCCGGCTTCCCCAACCCTTGCGCGACAGACCTCGTCGCCGAAGCGTTGGACGGATTCACCAACGTGTGGCTCGACCGCCACGGCGCTAAGCCCAAGCGTGTCGCCCTGCCCGCTTCCGTCGCGTGGCGGTTGGCCCAAGTGGCCTTTTCCTCACCTGACCGGCTCCTTCGACTGCG
>CM020620.1:26407342-26506622 GCA_009829735.1 Pyropia yezoensis
TCCTCCCCCTGCATTTGGGTCCATATTCCCTAAGTTCGGGATAGTTAGCTTAGTAGTAAATCCAACTTGGATTTGAGGGTTTTCTGCATTTATCGTCTTGAATTTTCGTGTGGCCCGGTGGGCAGGTGCTGGGGTGGGAGATTCTGAGTGGCGAGATTCTGAGTGGACCCTGGGGGGATAAGGGGAGGGACAGCGGGGCTTGGCCCTGCGTCCCCGTCCCGACCAAGAAACTGTTGGACCACACACCATCTTCTTGTTTGTCCGTGGGGGATTGCCCCACAACAGGGATAGAGTGTGTGCGACTTGCACTTCTTTCCGGTTCCCCCGACACGGGAGGCAGCCCTCGCACACCGCCCCAACTTGGGTACTGTGTGTGCGAGTGGTTTTTGCCACATTTGGTGGAGCAGCAGGGGACAGAGGTAAACTTTACCTCCGGGTGCACCCGGGTGTAGGGGGCCCTCTGTCTCAGAGGAACGGTGGACTTGGACCGTGTCATACGGATCGTTAGCCAACATGGCTAGCTCGGACCCCCCGTCGTCCGGGGAGTACACGGGTGACGCACGTACTTCAGTGCCTTTGAATACTGGTGAGACACAGGTGGGTTTACCTGGGGTCGCAGAGGGACTAGAGGTCCCTCAAGCCAGCAGGACTGGAAGTGCGGGCGGGCAACAGGCCACCCCGACTCAGTCGGGAGTTCACTCGGGTGACACTTCTGACGTGGGTGGGCCGAAGTCTGGCCACCGTGGTATACTCAACGGGAACGTCCCAAGGGGTGAGGACTGTCCCCGCGCGTTCCACTCGGGTTGGAGCCAACTTTGGCATGGAGCCATCGCCAACTAGGCTTTCGGAGGACGGCGGACCTCCGTTGGTCGGCGATGGGCTCGCGCCCATGCCCCCGGTTGAGACCCCTGAGGAACGTGGTTACCCCTCAGGTGGACTCCCGGAGGTGGACCGAGACTCAACTGGAGTCGTCAATCCACTCCTCGCGGAAACTGTCCGTCGGGAGGCGACCACTGTGTTGCGGCAGACTTTGCCGGACCTGGTGGTCACGATGACGAATACTATTCTGAATCAGATTGTGGCGAGTTTGCCAGATGGCCTTAATGTCCAGACCGGATGGGGCCTTCGAGCCCGCAGGCGCAGGGGGTGCCCCCCCTGACACCTATCTCGGGTCGCCCTGAACAGGGGGCGACCCCTGTGACTCCCAACGAGGGAGCCACCACCATACTCGGTGGGGCGTACGCCCTTCACGGGGGAGTTCCCCCCGACAACACCGGCGGCTACACCAAGCGCGCCGCGCCGGACTACAGGCACTGTGGGTGAACTTACCCCAGTGCCACAGCGGCTGTTCCCTCAACGTGAGGTGCCGCCAAGATCCAGGTAGCCAACCGGTCTACCAGAGGATCTTTGACTGTGAGACCTACGCCCTCCACAACAAGTCGGTGGCGTACGGTCCCATTCAGGCCCGAGCCATGGGCCGTGCAAAGAAGAATGCACTTCACTCTTTGGGCACAAAGCGGAGTGGGATGGAACTCCCCCCTCCGTGTCTTTGAGTTCCTACGTCGTTTCACAAAAGCCTGTGACGACAATGCCATAAGTGAAGGCATGGCTTTTTACATGCTACAGGAGTTTACGAAGGGAGACCTGCGGACAGAACTTATGTCCGTCATGCCCAGCTCCTCAAGTGGAGGCGCTGGGGAGGTGACGTCCTATTTGGAGCTCGTCAACTGGTTGTTGAGGGCCATGGTTGATGAAGCGGCGTTGGCTTCTCAAGTCGAGGAGTTTACGCAAGCCCATCAGGAAGAGGCGGAGGACGAGTTGTCCTTTGCGGAGCGAGTCCGTAAGCTCAACAATCTTTGTGGGTTTCTTCATCCACAAGCTGTGGTGAAGAGTCGGTTTGTGGAAGGACTCCACTGGTCAGTCCGGATGGAGACCCGGGAGCATAACACTGCCCGGGCGACCCTGGCCGAGTTGGCTAGGTTCGCCTACCGCAGAGGCGAGGCCTACCGCAAGTTGCGGGAGGAACAACGCCAGGAGCGTCAGGCCGAGTTGGCCAAGGAACGGGAAGAGGCGCGCCAGGCCAGAGAGTTGCGAGAGGCACGCCGAATCCGCAAGGAGAGGGTGGTAGCTGCCGTGGGAACTTCCCAAGGTACCTCGTCGTCTTCCCCAGTTGGGAAGACCCCTCCGGGAACTGATCATCGGTGTTGGAACTGCAACTCCGATGGTCACTGGGCATATGATTGCCCCAAGTTGAGTAAACGCATCCAACAGCTTGTTAGGAATGCGAGTAAGAAGTCGGCTACGAACGAAGTGCGTTCACGCCGCGAGGGTGGGTCTCGACCAGTGGTGGCGGTCGCCACACCCTCGACGGAGGGGGCGGACACGTCGTCCTCGGACTCGTCGTCGTCCCCTTCGCCCTCAGATTCGGACGCCAAGTCGGCGGGAAACGAATGACCGTTGGAGCTGGTCGTCCGAAGCTCACAACGGCAGCCTCGGCCAAGTGGGCCAAGAGGACGAACCAACCGTGTCGGATACTGCGGCGACCTAAGGGAGTCCGCCCACCTCGGGTAAGACTTCCCAAGAACGTAAACCCACGTCGGGTCATCGCGGTGCTGACGGGTGAGAACTTCCAGGTGGCTGGACGGGTGCAACTTGCCCCCGGCCGCGCCTGTTGTGTCCGTATCGTACTTGATACCGGGTCAGGAGCCTCCTTGATACGCAAGTCGCTATTACCAAGGGGGATGAGGCTCCAACGCTGGAAGTCTAAAGCTGACCATCTGATCGATATCAATGGTGGGGTACTTCCCATCGTTGGTGCCGTGACCCTACCAACTCGGTTGGGGACCCATGAGGTCGACGTGACCTATGGTGTAGTTGAGAATATATCGGTACCCCTGCTTCTGGGTACCCCTTATGTCGTAACACAAGTGCCTTTGATTTGTGGCCCTGAGTACTGGGTCAAGTTGATGAATGGGGAGACTATCCCCATCCTTGGTAAGGGAAAGTCTGTGGCTCCTGTGACAGTTTCACAGTCGAAGCCTGTTTGTTCTGTGAGGGAAGGGTTTACTGCTACTCTGCGTTTAGCCCGTAAAGTCATGTTGCCCCCCAACTCGGTGGCGCACGTGGATGTTGTAACTGATTATGCGGGGAACGGGTTGGTGCACCCTAACCCCCGTCTTGCTCGCAAGCACCAAGTGCATGTTGCCCTTGGCACGATGGACTCCAAAGCCGGAGTCCCGTGGAGGATCCAGGTGATGAACCTGAGCTCGTCGCCTAAGTTCTTCAAGTCAGGGGCCAAGTTCGGCTATATCGACCAACACGAGGGACCGGTAGTAGCGGTCACCCTCAGCGCGGGCGCAAGTAGCGACCCGAAGTCCGGAAAGGAGAAGCATCAAGCCAAGTCGGCCGCCTCTCCTCGGCCCCAGGTAAACATGGAGGGTGTTCCACCCAGGTTGAGGGTTCAAGTTGAACGCCTCTTGGACCAATATCACAAGTTGTGGGATGGTCAATTGGGACTCATGAGAGCTACCCAACACCGGATCGAGTTGAAACCCGGTGCGCCCCCTATACGCCAACAACCGTATAGGGGGGGACCCCGTTCAAGGGCCCTCGTTAAGGAGCAAGTTGCTCGCATGGAGGCCCTCGATGTGATCGAGGCCAGCAACGCCGAGTGGGCGAGTCCGGTGGTGATCGTCCCCAAAGTTGATGGGACCCCCCGGTTCTGTATCGACTACCGTAAGCTCAACGAGAGCACGGTGAAGGATAGTTATCCCCTACCTCGGATGGATGACTGTCTGGACTCTCTGGGGGAGGCAAACGTGTTCTCTACCCTGGACTGTAACGCGGGGTACTGGCAAATTCCCATTGCCCCGGAGGACAGGCATAAAACTACCTTTACCTGTCACTGTGGTACCTACCAGTGCAAGCGTCTACCGTTTGGCCTGTGTAACGCGCCGGCAACTTTCCAGCGCGCTATGGACATGATTCTGGCCGGAGTACGGTGGCAGATCTGTCTCGTGTACCTAGACGATATCATTGTGTTCTCCCGAAGTCCGGAGGAACACATTGGCCATCTTGGCCAGGTGTTCAAGCTACTTGCTGACGCCGGAGTGTCACTGAAGGCGAGTAAGTGCCACCTCTTCACTCAAGAGGTGGAGTACTTGGGACATGTTGTCCGTCCGGGGCGTCTCAGTGTCAACGAGAAAAACTTGAGGGCCATCCGCAAGGCTCAGTACCCCCGGACCCAGACCCAGATGAGGAGCTTCCTCGGGATGTGTAACGTGTACCGACGTTTCACTAAGTGCTTCGCCAAAGTGGCGAAGCCGTTGAATGAGTTAGTGAGCTCAACGCTACCGAAGAACCTGCCTCCCCCAAGTCGGGTGGAGCAGGAATCCTTTGAGACTCTTCGGGACCTTCTGCTGAAGCCCCCTATCCTGGCTATTCCCAGGTTGGGAGGCCACTACATCCTGGATGTGGACGCTAGCTACGACCAACTTGGTTGTGTGTTGCTTCAGCAACAGCCGGACAAGGAGTACTTGCCGGTGGGATACTTCAGCAAGGGGCTAAACTCGGCCGAGAAGAACTACGGAGTCACCGAGTTGGAAGGACTCGCAGTGGTATGGGCGGTGACGTCACTTCGTCACTACCTAGAGGGTGAGAAGTTCCTCATCCGCTGTGACCACCGCGCGTTGCAGTTCATCTTCAAGACGGACTGTACGAACACTCGTCTCAACCCGTGGAGGGTGCGACTTGCACCCTTCAACTTTGATATTGAGTACCGACCTGGCAGGCAACATGCCCTTGCCGACGGCCTCTCTCGGGTACCTACCGAGGGACTGGACACAACCCCAGTCGATGAGGACATCCCCATCGTGGGGGTAGTCACGCGCTCGGGTCAGGCGTTGAATCCCGAGGCGCCAGGGAACAAGAAGTACTTGCCCCTGTCCCTGGACGAAGTAGTGAAGGCCCAGGCCGAGGATCCCTTCTGCAAGTCGCAGAGGGATACCCTGGATACAGTGGCGGAGACGCGGTTCTTCCTGGGAGACGATGGCCTCCTCATGAGGAGGGGGGTATTCCAGGGGACCGAACAACTTGTCGTCCCCGCATCCCTCAAGGACAGTATCCTTGAGAGGGAGCACAACGCTCCCACGGGTGGACACCTGGGGTCTAGTAAACTGTACCAGACCCTGAGGACCAGGTACTACTGGCCGTCCATGGTGGTGGACATCTACAGTTGGGTGGCTGCCTGCACAAGTTGTGCACAGAACCGTCTGATGGAACGGCGGCCTACTACGGCTATGCTATTGTTCCCGGCCAAGGAGCCCTTCGCCGCGTTGGCGATGGACATCCTTGGGCCACTGCCAGTGACCGAGGAGGGCAACCAGTACCTCCTGGTCATCTGTGACCGCTTCACGAAACTTACGCGAGCGATCCCACTGGCAGAGATCACGGCCATGTCGGTCGTGTCAGCCTTCCTAGATCACTGGGTTGCCGCGTATGGCATTCCGGATAGTACACTATCGGACAATGGACCGCAATTTGCGTCTGTACTGTTTCAGGGAGTGCTGGATATGTTGGGGGTTAAGGCAAACTATGCCACCGCCTACCACCCACAAACTAATGGGCAGGTGGAGCGCTTCAACAAAACTATTGTTAGGCAGCTGCGCCATTATGTGAGTGAGCACGTGAAGACGTGGGACCAATACATTTCTATTCTGACCACTGCCTACAATTCGCAGGTTCACTCATCTACCGGGGAAGTACCCCTCGCTTTTGTGACCCCCCGTCGCGTGCGGTCTATTGCCGTGCGGCGGCCGCTCCCAACTAGGGAGGATGGTGGCAGTACGCCCACTCCTACTGAGAGTAAGGCGGAGTTCGCTGCTAGGCTTGAAAACCTCATCCCTAAAGTCAGGGCTGAGATGGACAAAGCACAAAAGCGCTACAAGCGTACCTTTGACAAAAAGGTGCGCAACGCCAAGCATGTCCCCGAGCAGGGTGACTGGGTATTGGTCCACTCACACACCCCAACTGGGGGTAAGTTGGTGTTCCAGACGAAGGGGCCGTACCAGGTCCTTCGTACTGATGGGCGGCGCTTCACCATCGAAAGTGACGATGGGGTCCGCACAGTGAACGGACAGGACGTGGTCAAAGTTGCACCACCGCCTGCAGGCGACCCAGCTTGGGCGCGTGCTTTGAAAACGTGGCGCCTGCCCTCGCTGCCTGCAGCCAAACAGGGCCCGCAGGAGTACGTGTTCGACAAGTTCATCGACCACGGCTGGGATGAGGATACTGACCGCCTCATGTTGAGGGTGCGTTGGTTTGGCTACAAAGCCAAGGATGATACGTGGGAGTATGTGGAGGACCTTCCTGCTGAGAAGGTCCGGGCGTACTGTGCCCGGAACGAGATAGACCCTAACAGCCCTCCCTCAACGTGAGGGAAGGCCGAGCAACAGTGCCAAGAGAGTGCTTCAAGTCGAAGTGGTACGCAGAGTGGCTTTAAACTACAGCCCTAACCCTCACACTCTCACAACAAAGGCAGCTGCCAACTAGGCACGCATGCTAGACTCTCCCACTCCACGGCCCTCGCCCTCACGTGGAGGCGAGCGGCGAGACCCACGCCGATAACGGTCTCCACTCGTTGGAAGGGGCGGCGGCTCCAAGTCGGAACCGTCGCGCCCCTCACGGTCGCGCAAGTGGCGCCGACCGTGGCTACTCTTCTGCCTGGTCTTGCGCGCAAGTTTGCGACGCAGACGCTGGACAGACTCCGTCTCCGATGGGGTAGAGGACTCCGAGACGGAGTAAGACAACTCGTCTTCCGACACGGAGGGAGAGCGCCGCGAGTGACGGCGACGACGGCGAGGAGGCGAGTATGCCCGGCTCGCACGACGCTTGCCACGCCCAAGTGGGGTTGGCTGGGGCATAATAGCCCCAATGCGAGCCAACTCGGCCGTCATAAACTCCGCCACCGACTCGCAACTCGCGGTCGCCACTGCAGTACGAACGCGCTCCTCAAGTTGAGGAGTCTCGGAACTTTGGAGGGTTGCGGTCGACGCGGCCAACCAGGAAATGGTGCGCACCAACGTGGTGATCATCATCTCTGAGGTTAGAGGCGTGGGCGGTAACACCAACTTGGGGTATACTGTCAGGAGGGTGGCCCCCAAGTTGGGAGACACCGGTGTGGATGACTCCACGGCCACGCTGATCGGGATGTTCCCGTGAGGCTGGAAAGGAACAGGAGGAAGCGGAGGGGCCCGCCGAGGTGGCGGTACCCGGGTGTAACTGCGACCCCGACTTGGGGCCCCCGCAGTAGGTTGAGTCATATGGTCATCATATGAGGGCACAGCCATAACTATGGGCTTGTCCGGGGGTGGCGCAGTGTGACGATCCACCCCCGGGGCATACGGGTAGTCCCCGATGCCCAACCCCTCTCGTAGGACCACACGGCCGTCGTGAAGTTCACGAGCGACCCATACGAACTGGCGAAGTGCGCCATCGTCCTTGGGCCCCCGAGTGGGGCGGCGCAACTTGTGCTCAATGCTCTCCCACTCGATAAACTTGTGGAGGCGGAGCATCTCCTCAAGTAGAGTGAGTTGTCCTGACGAGCACCCCTCAGCAACTAGCTGAGGGGTGAGCTGTTCCAAACCCTGGATGAGCCGGAGGGGGAGATGCCAGAGCATCCCCCGCCGCTGAACACATGACACCCAGGTCGACATGACCTCGAGGAGCCACTGGGTGGCCAACATGGCCCACACCAGATGATCAGGGCCAGCCGTGAACATGACGGAGCCGAAGTGGTCAAGCAACCGTGGCAACAATGCCGGGAACCCGTAGGGGACCTCAACTTGAGGCCACCACTCGGGCTTCTTCGGGTAGTATTGCTCCTTACTGGCAGCAGACTGCTGAGGAAACTCAAGTTGAGCCGAGGTCACCAAGTAGGGACCTCGCCGGAAGTCCTTCTCCATCCGCACATCAAAGTGATGAGTGTGCGGGTCGGCCTCGTGAAGGTACGGGGGGCGAGTTGCCACCGCGTCCCAAGTGAAGGTCGGCAAGTCGCCGGGACCCGGGATAGTTCCCCCGCGGTCCACCATGGCCTTGGCCCGCTGCACGTCCTCGACCTCCTCGTCGTCCAGGAAGGCAAACTGGTCCGTCCTGAAGCCGGCAGGGAACCCGACCCTACGGGGATACTTCTCCCGTAGGCGGTCCCATACCCGACCCATCGCTGCGCCGAGTCGGCCACAGCGAAGAACAGTCAACCCCTCCTCATACAGAGGCCAAGCGGGGTAAAACCACCGCCCCAAGGCCTCACGCGGGACAACTTGTCCCGCCTCCGGGGGAGATCCTGCCGTCAACCCAAAGCCGGGTGACGCGGGAGTCCCACCCCCCGGAGCGATCGCGGAGCCCCCGCCGGAAGTCCCGGCAGGCGCTGCACCGTAGGAGGTGTCCTCCATACGCTCATCGAGAGAGTCCGTCTCCACTCCCGGAGTCGCCATGGCTCTCCCCAAGTTGGGGAGAGACGTCCTGGCTATCGCGGCACGAGACCCGCCTCGAGTTGAGGGGGACTCGGATCGTGGGTAAACGGGTGGCCTCCCCAGCGTGGGGTGGCCCCGTGTAAGGTGAAGGAGAAGTGGTGGTGGTGAGGTGTGAACCGAGGAGAGCAAGCTGCCAAGTGGGCAAGCTTGAGGAGAGGGGCGGCCAACGTGACCGCCTCCACATCCGCGTTACGTACTCAAGGGGGGACAGCAAGTCGCGTCCCCCCCCCAACGCCGAGACGTGCGTTTACGCACCCCCTCACAGGGCCGACCGGGTCGGTCGGAACTGAGGAGAGGGGAGTGTGGCAGTATTGACCCCCAGGTAGGGGGCAACACGTGCCATGCAAGGGGCGGCAGGCCACTAGCCTGATCCGTTCCTCCCCCTGCATTTGGGTCCATATTCCCTAAGTTCGGGATAGTTAGCTTAGTAGTAAATCCAACTTGGATTTGAGGGTTTTCTGCATTTATCGTCTTGAATTTTCGTGTGGCCCGGTGGGCAGGTGCTGGGGTGGGAGATTCTGAGTGGCGAGATTCTGAGTGGACCCTGGGGGGATAAGGGGAGGGACAGCGGGGCTTGGCCCTGCGTCCCCGTCCCGACCAAGAAACTGTTGGACCACACACCATCTTCTTGTTTGTCCGTGGGGGGATTGCCCCACAACAGGGATAGAGTGTGTGCGACTTGCACTTCTTCCGGTTCCCCCGACACGGGAGGCAGCCCTCGCACACCGCCCCAACTTGGGTACTGTGTGTGCGAGTGGTTTTTGCCACAATGAGAGGAGGGGTGAGCATCCGATGAGGGAACGCGGCAAGCATGGAAAGCAGGTTCAGCAGAAGCGCACGCGCGCGCGTACGTAAAGTACAGTGCATAAAGAATGCACATGGGAAGGTGGTCGCGGTGCGTGCGTGCATGCTTTGCGCGATCACCTCGGGGAAATTGTACCGTGATGGTGTGGTTTGTGCATACCGATGTATTCTGAATAATACTAGGAAGCTGGAATCGGAGAGCAATGGGTTGGTGCATTTTGCTTATCAGTTCTGATTGCGAAAATTCTCGCGTCGGGGTGCACCGACCGGCGCAGTGGGGCTACAGCCCATATCCCATGGATACTGTACCTATGTTGGTATCTAATTTTTATTTCCGCCAGTCGCTTCTTTTCCCCGCAGTCGGCCCGCCGTCGCGCGTCGACGCTGCTCACACCGCCATGCCGACGCCCCCCGTCGGCAGGGCGACGCGGTGGGGGCAGTTGCGCTGGCCGGTTATGTAGGTGCCTGTAGCATGGCGGTCGACAGGAAGCGCGCCGGCTGCAGCACCGCCCAAGTCGCCATTATCATCGTCGTGGGCAGCCTCCACACCTGAAGGGCCGCCCTCCCTGCCTTCAATATGAAGGCCTGCAACCTCTAGGCTCTGTACGGCATCAGTAGAGTCAACGGTCCGAGGTGGTGGAGGCATCAAACCATGGACGGGCAGCGCCCGGGAGAGACGGGGCGGTCGCCACCGCGTCGGTAGGGGCGGCCAACGGCACGATGACGGCGGGGAGGGGGGCCCACGCCCGGGAGAGGCGGGCAGTCGCCGCCTTGATGGTGTGGGCCAGCGGCACGGTGACGGCGGCGGAGGCGGGCAACGCCCGGGAGAGACGCGGCGGTCGTCGCCGAATGGTGGGTGGCCAACGGCAGGGTGACGGCGAGGAGGGGGGCCCACGCCCGGCGGAAGCGGCAGCAGGCAGTTGCCTCGTCGTCGGTCGGGGCGGTCAGCCTCTTTTCCTGGTGGGGAGGGTTGGCAGCGCCTGGGAGAGGCGGGCAGTGTCCGCAGAGACGGAGTTTGAGGGCTGGGTCCACGTCGTGTTGCGGTGTAGGCGGCGCCCTGGATAGCCGGGCAGCTGCGGCGGAGACGGGAGGGGCGGCCTGTATTCAGGCGGCAGTCAGGTGAGGGGGTAGTGGTCGGGAGAGGCCGGCAGTCACCACGGTGCGGGTGTGTGGGCCAGCGGCAAGGTGATGGTAGAGAGGGAGGGCAGCGTCCGGGATAGGCGGGCTGTCGCCGCCTGGTCGGTGGAGGTGGCCACCGCCACACCGGGCAGGTGATTGCGGGGAGGGTCGAGCAGCGCCCGGCAAATGCACTCAGGTGGTTCGTAGTCGGTGGAGGCAGGCAGCCCTCTCGAAAAGGTGGGGAGCGCAGGCGGCGCCCGGGAGAGGCGGGCAGAGTCCGCCAGCGGATACGGGAGCTCGCGAGAGGGATCGCAGGCCAGAACTCTGAATTAGAGGCTTGGGTGTGCATTTGATTCTGATTTTGGACGAAGGGAGCCAACTGGCTCAGCCCTACAGGCTGGGGGGCATCAATAAAGCGCTAACATCGACAGCTGCGACTCCTGGAGTGCTCGCTCGCTACTCATCTTTCGGCCCCTACGTATCGTTTTTGCGCAACGGCGTCGGATCCAAGAACCTTTTTCTGAAAACGTCCCCCACGTCGAGAGCCATACCCAATGACCTTTTTTTATCCTGGTCAGCCTCCGCCGACGCAGGGCCAGCCCGATCCCACCAGGCGCTTGAATTTTTTACGTGCTGCACCAGTCGGGGCGCACGGGGCTGCGGAAAGCCCCTCACCCGCGATCGTACGCAGCCTTTGCCATCCCTGCTGACAAGCCCCACTGCGGGCGCGGACTACCCTCCCCTTGGAACGTGCTTTCCAGGGCAGGTTGCTGAGGCTGAGGCCCCGCGGCAAATTGGCTGCCGAGATGCTGCTTCACCAGCGCCCCCACTGCCACCCCGACTATCACCGCCACCACCGCCGTCGTTGTCACCACCGCCACCGCGGTGGCCTCCACCACGAACGCCACCGTCGCCGCGACTGCCACCGCCCCCCACCTCTATCGTCACCATCGGCCCCCACTGCCACCACGTCGGCGGGCGCTGAGCCGCCGCACTCGCCCGCCTCTCCGCAGGGGCGCCGGGCACGCCTTCACCTTTCAAGATGGGGCGGCGCAAGGGAGCCCCAGCTCAACTCCTTCCCGCTGCACCTCGCAAGTTGGCAACCGAAGAAGCGACCAAGTCCAGGCCATGGTACCGCCCGGGGACGCGGGCGCCGCGGAAGATTCAGAAGTTTCAGAAGTCCACCGACGTGGCCATCAGCAAGTCTCCTTTTCGACGCCAAGTGAACGAAATGGCAGAGGACCTGGTGCCCGGCTTTCTCCTGCGGTCGTCGGCGGTGGCGGTGTTGCAGCAGGCGAGTGAGGCGTACCTGGCGGAAGTTCAGGAGGAGGCGAATGTATGCGCCGCTCACGCTAAGCGTGTCACAATTACAGTGAAGGACATCCGTCTTGCCTGCCGCATTCGAGGGGAGCGGTTCTAGCAGTGCCAAGCCCCGCTGACAATTGGGCCGGCCCCATAGTCGCAGCAGTGAGTGGTGTTGCGGGTATTCTGGCCACGAGGGGGGCGGTGTGTGTGAGGAGGGGTCGTTCCCCTCATTTTCGCTCTATTTGTCTGACTGCACTGGGCAGCCTCTCGCCAATGCTTTTCTGTATTGTTTAGAGAATATGAAAGGCATCCGCGCCTCTTTCTTGCACTTCATTCCAATGCACTCCTGGCGCCTTGCCACTTAGGCGACGTGTCAGGGAGCAGCCGCTGCTGCCGGTCTTCGCACCCTGAATGTACACAAAGACATACGGCCGAGATGCCCTTAGACTCTACCGGGTGCCGGCGGTGGACGGCCGCCAACGGGCCGGGCGGGCCGGGCCAGGGGCTGGAGCCACCAACGCGGGCAAGCGCCGGTCACGAGCTGCCGGAGGGGCTATTGCGTCCTCTGTGGGGGTCACCAAGCGCGGCCACTCCGGTCTCGGCTGGTTCAGGAGCGGATGCAGAGGGCGCACGACTTGGTCGTCTCGGCAATTGTGGTGGAAGAGGAGGAGACGTCAGCCATCGCGAAGCCATTCTACCTCGTGCAGGAGTTGGTGCCCAACCTGCGGTGGCCGGACGGTGGTGTCGTGGTTTACGGCCATTTCCCTTTTTTTGCTCGACCTCTCGTGGCAGCAGAGTGGCCCGTGGATTTTCTCTTGCCGCAACCTGGCGTGTGCACCTGACGGCATCTCCCAGGGAGGCACGTACGAGGTCGGTATGACCCTCCAGGACGGTGCCGAGGGCGCCTCTGGGCCGGGCAGTGCCGATGGCAGTGGCTCCGACTGTGGCTCCGACTGCGAGGCTGGCGACATGGACGGCGAACGTGTCGTGGGCGAGGGAGGGGGTGCGGGGCGCGAGACTGGCGACCCCCTCTTGGAAGAGTATGAGGAGTCAGACGTGTGGCTCGGAGTTGGTGCGCTTCACGTCGTCGGCGACAGCTCCGTCGTGGGTGGCCGAGGTCGCGGTTCCGCAGCAGTTGGCCGGGATGGCGGCGGTGTCGAGCGCGCGGGCGATGCTGGCGAGGGCGCACGGGCCGGAGGGGCTGGCCGGGTCGCACCGGCCGGTGATGGTGTCGGCACGTCGCCATCCGGTGATCCTGGTGGGCCCGCGACGGTCCGCGGTGGTGCGCCGTCGATGGAGAAGGTTGGGGGTACTGACACCTCTGTCGTTGCTGCAACCGGCGGAGGAGACGGCAGTATGGAGGCCGGCGGCGGTGCTCCGGCCGATGGAGAAGGCGGAGACAGAGCTGGTGGTTGTCGTGTTGTAGCGGGTGATGGTGGCTCCGTCGGCGGCGGTGCCGATGTTGATGGTGGTGGTGACGCTGCCAGCGGTGGTGATGCTGCCGGTGGCGGTGACGCACCCGGTGGTAGGGGTGCTGCCGGTGGTAGGGGTGCTGCCGGTCGTAGGGGTGCTGCCGGTCGTAGGGGTGCTGCCGGCGGTGGTAGTGCCGCCGGTGACCGAGGTGCCGGCGGTGGCCGTCGTGGTACTGGGTGGGGTTGCTGCGGGCGGGGGGCGTGACGTGTCTCCTGTATTCGAGCGTCCCACGCCTTTGGGCCTCCACAACTTGCTGTTCGCGGCCGCCCAAGCTTCCAACTTGGACGTGTCGCCACTGTGAAGACTATTCTTCAGTCACCACCTTCTTCCTGTTTTTTCAAGTGTTCATTCTTCACGGATATGGACCTTGACACGGCGGACCCTCTGCATCTGAGTTTGCAAAGAGACACTACATCACGGCTGTTCTCCTAGCCCGACCGAAGGTAGCTCCGCAGGTGCGCCGAGTGAGAGGGTGATTGTGATGGAGCCTGGTGTGCTGGTGAGTGCAGTTCGCTGTTGGTCTGTGTGTTTGTGTTTCTTCTCTTTTCTGCGTAGACACTTGGTGCCCGAGTGTGTGTTCGCTTCTGAGTGTGTGAAGTGGATGCGTGTGTATAAACAAGATGCAAAGGCCCACTGTTCATAGGGCTCTCCGACGGAGCTACTTATTTGATGTCCACAGAGGTAGTCTGTGAAAAAAGTAGCGGTGCTGTTTGCGCCTCAAGCATCCTCCCGCTTTGCGCGGCAGGACCCGTGCGCGCGTTTTACCCTCTCCATGACACATGCAACAGGCCACCGTCCTTTGCCCAGGACCATTCAGCTGCGTGGGATATGCGGCGGCGCCACGCGACGGGGACTATCTCATAGCCAAGGAGGGCCTGCGCACGGTAGCCCTCTTTGCTGGGAGGGTAGCGCACCGTGGGGAGAGACCGCCTGGTGCCGTAAAGACCAGCCAATGCATGGTCTCTGTCGGCCATGACGATTGAGCACTGTGTTGTGTCTGTCGGTGACGTGGGCTCAGGCCCGGTGACCGTGGCGGCGTCAGAGGCAGTGGCACCTCCAGTGCAGTGGCGGCAGTCGATGAGCAAGCTGCCACGCACCGCGATCGATGACAAGGTGTGCTGTTATTGTACCCGAAAAATCGCCAGAGGGGAGTGAACCCCATCAGCCATTATGCCCTTGCGCGGCTGCGCCGCTCACGCCTGCATCCAGTGTGCAGCCTTCGGTAACCGGGGGAAAACGTGCATCCTTGCACGAGTTTGGGCCCCATACACAGCCTTGCGCGGCTGTGCCAGCACGTGATTACACGCCCAAACATGAAGAATCGGCTCGCACAAGGGACGGGGTTTAAGCCCCACAGCGCAGGGCGTCGGGCGGACGTGGGCCACCGGCAGGCTGTGTGCCGCCGGCTGACATGGAACCCTCCTGTACGGGGGGGCCTGTACCCACCGTGGGTGGGCATGGCGCGGGAATGAATTGGAGCCGGACGACCGTCGGCCAGCGCACGCCGCAAACGTCACCGATCGGGGGTGAGGGTGCGGGGGAGTGCGCGGGAGGGCACCCAGCGGGCAGGTGTGCCCGCCTGGAGAGGGCGCCCGGATACGGGTTAGCCCGTGGGGGAGGCCCCAACGAGCGACGGCGAGAGAGCGACCGGGCAGGCGGCTTGCCCGCGCGGGGTGGCCCCGCGAGCCCCGCGCGGGCTAGCCGCCTGCCCGGTCGCCCGCCGGCGCGAGCAGCTTGGCCGAGCGACAACATGACCGGCATGCCCGAGCGGCAGGGCCGCCGAAGGATCCCGAGGGGGGTGAGCGGAGGGGGCCGTGAGGCCCATTGTGTGATGGGCGGGCGCTCCCTGGAGAGTTAATGAGCGCGGGCGCCGTGGGCTAGCCACGGGGGTCCGGGGGAGGACAAGGAACTTTCCTTTGGCAACCGGTCCGTCTGCACTAGTGCCAAGGCAAAGGCGGGCGCGGAAGGGGACGTCCGCGGGTGGTGAGGGACCACCTTCCTCACCGATTTTTGCAACGGGTAATGGGGTTCGCTCATGGGCCAGATCCAGCCCCCGAGCAGTGCAAATCAATGCGAAAAGGTTGGCCCCGTTTCGGGAGGGTCAGCAACCGGTCCTCTCAGGGTGTGCCCCTCAGAGCGGCTCAGAGCGGTACACTACCAGGAGACCCAAGAACCTCATGAATTCGAAACGACCACTGTGATCCGACTGTCAGCATGGCGGCCGTGGGCAGGTGATCACGAGCACACTGGTACACGGGTGCTGGCGCGGGCACGAGCTCGCTGGGGTCAGCAGTGTCTGAGCAGCTCGATCTGGCAGACAATCACATAACGTGGCCATTGGCCACGTTGCGTATCTTCCCAGTTGCGACAGTGTCCGACGGAGCTGTAAGTGGGTCAGCCCCGACAGTGTCCGGCGGGGCAGTGAGTGGGCCAGCCCCGGTGGGGCGCGTCTGCCCCGACTGATTTTGGACGAGAAAACAGAAGAGTTCTGACCAATCAGCGTTCAGATCGAGACTCACGGTCGCCACAGCCAACAAAGGAGCGTCACAGCACGCTATTCGTTATTTCCAGGACACTGGCGTTGGCTGGGCCTCGTGTTCATGCGCTTGTGTTCTTGTTCGGATCGGCCAACATGTGGCACCTAGCACTAGCACGACGGCATCCTGCTATCCTGGTTCCCATCGACGTCACCGCTGTGGGCGTACCTACCTCCGGACCTCCCCCTCACGAGCACGGCGCGGCCCGACGTCGCCAGACGCGAAGACTGTTGCCCGCACCCCCCGCACACCATTATTCCAACTCCTCAGGGTGCTCCACATGTGGTAGCCACAATGGACCCGCGTGACAACCAGCAGCGATATATGCGCAGCGGCAAGCGGCCGATGCGTGACCCCCGCGGCCCGTATCCGGATGGGTCGGGCCTGTCCCGGCGGTTCCCCCCCCCCCCTCGCTGCTCTTGCCATTGCCACACCCCACACCCGTGTCCCTGCGTGCTGTCGGCATGCCCACCAGTAGTCGCGTCAGGAGGAGGACCGCTGTACGACACTGGGGCGGGCCCGGCGGGGCGGCCTACCAACGGCGGGGACGAGTACGGCTCTGGGTCTGTCGAGGCGGCGTGCGCAGAGCTGCTGCGTGCCGCCGAGGCTGCGTGGACGCGGCTGGTACGCGCGCGCGAGACGGGGGCGGCGGCGGGGCGGCCTGGCGGCCACCCGCGTGACTCTGGGGCGGGCCCGGCGGGGCGGCCTACCAACGGCGGGGACGAGTACGGCTCTGGGTCTTTCGAGGCGGCGTGCGCAGAGCTGCTGCGTGCCGCCGAGGCTGCGTGGACGCGGCTGGTACGCGCGCGCGAGACGGGGGCGGCGGCGGGGCGGCCTGGCGGCCACCCGCGTGACTCTGGGGCGGGCCCGGCGGGGCGGCCTACCAACGGCGGGGACGAGTACGGCTCTGGGTCTTTCGAGGCGGCGTGCGCAGAGCTGCTGCGTGCCGCCGAGGCTGCGTGGACGCGGCTGGTACGCGCGCGCGAGACGGGGGCGGCGGCGGGGCGGCCTGGCGGCCACCCGCGTGACTCTGGGGCGGGCCCGGCGGGGCGGCCTCCCAACGGCGACCGCCGTCCGGGCGGGGAGATGGGGGCGGCGGAGCGGCCAGACGGCCACCCGCGTGACACTGGGGCATGGGAGGCACGTTCCCTTTTCTTTTCTGGGCCGGGTGTTGGGCCCCCGACGTCCCGCGTGTCTCGGACGCAGTTCCCGTCGTCATCCTGGCCTCCCGTCACGCCGCCGTTGTCACCGTCACCGCCCCCGTCGTCACCGTCGCCAGTTTCGTCATCCTCACCGCCGCCGCCGCCACCACCACCGCCACCGCCGCCGCCGCCGCCCCCTCTCCGTCGATCGGCGCGACTGGCACTCCGTCGATCGTCAGGAGCGGTGTCGGCGCCCCCACCGCCGCCCCCGCCGCCGCCGCCGCCGCCGCCGCCGCCGCCGCCGCCGCCGCCGCCGCCGCCGCCGCCGCCGCCGCCGCCGCCGCCGCCGCGCCAGCTTCCTCGGCCGCAGCCGCCTGTCCATCCGGTACACGTGGTACCGGTTGCCAAGGTGGAACCTCCCAAGCTGGAGCCTAATATGATTCCGCCGCCACCGCCGCGGCCGCCGCCGCCGCCGTCGTCGTCATCTTCGTCGTCGCCTCAGGCGCCTGCTTCTCCCGCGCTCTGACGGCCTACGGACGGTCCCCCGTGCCCCGCACCACAGACGGTGTGTGTATTTGGTGCCAGCCTCGCCACGTGACGGTTCCACCTGTCGCGTTTGTTTCTTGGTCATCTCTCTTTCTGCGTCTTTGTCATGAATCGCCCTGTGGTGTTGTGGCTAGCACATACGCGTTCTCCAAACAGGGGGTGTGTGTGTGTGACATTATGCTCGTGTGCCAGGGGGTACCCCCCACTGTGTGAAGCATCTATATAGTAAAGGTGCGCTGTATCCGGCCCCAGGAAAAAAACAGCAACGGACTGTGTGGAACGGTACTACAACGGCACCCCCACCACGTGCGGATGGCCACACTCAGACAGCTCCCCCCTACTGCTGGCATGGTCCGCTCTCACCACTTGTCACAGCCACCCTCTGGCACTGTGCCCAACCGCCACCGCCACCCAGTGCACCACTGTGACAGGCACGGTCCCGTAAACGGCACCCGCCCCAGCGGCAGCGCTGAAGGTAATGGCCGTGGTGTCACCACCACCACTGACGCCTCTACCGCCGCCACCACCGCCGTCACCGCCTCTACCGCCGCCACCACCGCCACCACCGCCGCCACCACCGCCGCCGTCACCGCCTCTACAGCCGCCTCTACCGCCGCCACCACCGCCGCCACCACCGGTCTTGCCGCGGGGGCGGCGGAGCCGCGCCGGGAGAATAACACACGGCTTACTGTTCTTCTCCGCCGAGCCAAGAGACAGATCATTTTCCAAGTGACTAGCTGTATGGAATGGACCTTTAGACCCTGTAGCCTGCTTACGACAGGCGCTGCCACTGGGTGATACAGTCTGGGAGCCAACTCTCATTGACTCGGCACACCTCCCCACGTACCGTCGCCCCACCGGCCCCCCCACTAACTCCGTCTCTCCCCGTCTGCCTGCCACACACGACAGACACGTCGGCTCTGTCCGTGTTGTCCTCAACACCCCCCGCGACATGGACGAGAGCGCGCATGTCGGCACGGTTCATGACAATGTTGTCCGCGATCCTCACACGCAGCCCCCCCAGCAGCTTGAGATCGGCTTTGCGTGCCGCACGAGCGCGGACGACCCCTGGAAAAGCGGCGGGTACATAGTCCCGGCATGGGAGCCACATACGGGCGGCGATAGAGTCCGTTAGCCATCGCTGACGGACAATCCAAGCTCCGTGAGCGAGGGAGACCAGTAGCCGGGCACACCGGCGTGGTCGACGGCCGACAACAAAAACGTCCAAGTCCTCGTACAGCACAAGACCCAGACCCGCCCCCCGCCCCTCCCTGGCCAACAGAATTGAGTGGGGTCTCGACGACCTCACAGTCACCAATAGTCGCTACAGCCCGCACAGCAGTGGTGTTCAATGCCTCGTCTCCACGGCTCCAAGACAAACGGACGACGCCCGGCTCTTGTCGATGGGAACTGGGGGTTGTCGCGAGCGATTCGCGTGCACGGGGGCGGCCCGTGTCATTGGGGGCACCGTCAGGGGCGGCCCCTGGCCCCCTCACACAGCCTTCGGGCGTCTCGTCATTCGTACCGACTCGTCCGCCGCGACCAGATCCAGCGTGCGCATTGTCACTGCCGCTGTCACTGTCGTCACTGTCGCCACTGTCGCCACTGTCGCCACTGCCACTGCCACTGCCACTGTCGCTGCCACAGTTACTGTCGTCGCCCCTCTGTCGTAAACAGGCGCGTTGGCGGATCTTGAGGGCACACGCCTACCACCGGATACCGCCACACGGCGCACCACCGACGGACCAGCGGCTGTGCCGGGACCCTTGGCTGGATCCTTGCCATTGGCCCGGTTGCTGTTGCCGCTGCCCACTGCTACTGCCCGCTGCCCGCTGCCCGGCCGAGCCGCGCGGTGCCTTGCCCTTGCGCCCACCATCCGAGGCCGCGCCCGACGACGGGCCCGACGACGACGCCTCCCTGCCAGCAAAGCGCCCCCCCCGGGCGGCAGCCTGCCTCTCCGGCCTCTTTCTCTTGCCGGCCGCCTCTCGTTCGCCCGCCCCTTGTGTAGCTCGTGCCCCATTTTCTCCACCCGTATCGGGCGATCGGTCACGGGTGGAACGAGTAGCCGCACAACCGCCTCTGTGCTCTGCCCCCATCCTGCCGAGGGGACTGTGGTGGGTGGGAGAGGGAGGGTGTGTGGGTGAGACCGCGAGAGTGACGCCGTCAGCGAGGTCAAAGGTGGTGGCAATGTGAGTCGGGCGGGCAAGAGGGAAGAGAAGAGGGGGTGCCACGGTGCCGGTGCTAGAGACACAGTGACGACGGTACTGGGAACGGGGTGAAGTTCCGGGGAGGTGCGGTAGGGGTGGTCCGAGCCAACGACCAGCCGGCCACCCCTAAAGGGACTCGGTGCGACTGCGATACGCCACCGCCAACCGACAGTGGCAACCGACCGACAGTGTCTCGCGGCTCTCACACTGGTGTAGGGCACCACCACACAATACTGTGACACGCATATTGGTAAACCACCACCCGCCACGCGGCGGAGCTGGCTAGCCATTGGGTGGGCGTGCACCTGCCCACGCAGAGGTACAGTAGGCGTGTCCTTACCCTCTCCTCACGCGCGGTGGGGCTTCGTGCTCGAGCTGAGAGTGGCTCACAGGCCAATCCATGCACACATCGAGGTGGTCCGGCTCCCTGAGCAGCGGCCCCTGCTCGACCCGGCCCGGTATTTACACTGGAGTGGCCGTGGGGCCGTGGGGCACGCCCAGCTCGGAGCGGTCGCAACGGTTGAAAATGTACACATCTCATGGGTCGAAAACAGGCGGCAACACACATAGAAAAAGGGAAAGACCGCGCAAGAGAGACACAGACAGGTGGCCACATGCAGGCGCCGCCTCTCCTTGGTGGTGCTTCTACAGGTGGATGCCCCACCAAACCTCCCCCCCCCCCCCCCCCCCCCCCCTCCCACTGGGACGCCGCGCCGGTGTCCGGCGTGCTATTTGCGTTCAATGGGGTTCTGGCGGGAGACCGTCTTCATGATCACCAAACAAGACCTCCGTGTTACGAGTACCACACGGACAGGTGGCCACCCTGTGGCCGCCCTCCCCCTTGCGCCCCGTCGCCGTGGCTGCGCAGGATGTGTCGCCATCCTGCCGCTTCGGGCCTCTGTACAAGTGGACGACGCTCTCCGTGTACCTGGACGCGGCACGGGAGCGGTCATGATCGGAGGGCTTCTCTCCACCCGACTCGGCGGCTGCTGCCGCCCCAGCGCTCCGACACCTCTTTGCCGGACAACGGCTGGGCGGTAGACGGATCCCCTCCGGCTGTGTGCTCGCCCGTTCCCGGGAGAGGACTTCCGTTGCCCGTGCCAACCACCACACGGGAAGAGGCCGCCACGGCACCGCCAGGCCCTGTTGGATTCGCACGTGCAGCCGGCCGGCGGACGGATGTCACATGACCGGCTGCGCGGAGCCGTACGAGCGGACACGGGGCTACCACAGCAAGTCGACGAGACCCTCCTGTCTCTCGTCGATGCTGACGCTAATCCAAGATAGCCCGGGGCCGTCTGGGTCGATATTGACGAGCCGACGCTCTCACTAGCCGTCGACAATGTAACCGTAAGGACAACGCGGCGGTTTGTCAGGTGCTTTGAAACCTGTTGTGATGACTTTCCTGACGGGGACTGTGAGGAGGCACATCGACGCCGCTCCCGGTTTCAACCGCACAAACGGCCTCTCCTGATGCGATTTTATCCTTCCCATCGGCCCCTGCTGACGTACGAGTGGCCGGCAGAGGGAGCTCCTCCGGGCCGGGAGGTTGGCAGGCGTCCTCGCGGTGTTAAGTGGACCACTCCTGCGGTCGTAGATGCCGCCTCGGTGGCGGTTGCTACGCGGGTCGGGGATTCTCGCCCCTGCGCCACTGAATCGTGCCCCCGCTGCAATGTGGCGCCCCCGTCTGGATCAGGGCCTTGCAAATGTTCAGCCGGGAGTGCAGGAGGTGGCCACCCGCGCGCTAGCAGCGGGACACTGGGTGTTTCCGGCGGCGGCGGACCTGGGGGGCCGGCCGGCGGACAAAGCCAACCTGGTCGCGTTGGTGGCGGGCCTTCGGGCGGCTTTTGACGCCGCCTCTGGGAGGGGGGGTGCGCGCCTCGGCCTGACCATCGCCATCCCCGCGTCGGCGTTTTATGACGGGGGCTTTGACCTCCCCGCGCGGACGTGGACGCTGGCGGACGGGCGCGCTTGCGCCGCCGCCGGCGGCCGCGCGTGTGCGGTGCCGGGGGCGGGGCGGCCGGGCGGCTGCTCTGTCGAGGCAGGCTACCTGTCGGACAGGGAGATTGCGGCGGCGGCGGCGGCGGCGGGCGCGGCGGCGTCGTCGGGTGTGGTGGAGGGGTCGGCGTGGACCATTCTTCCGGGCGACCAGTACGTGTCGCATGACACGGCCGGGACGCTGGGGGTCAAGCGCGCCTTTGCGCGGGAAGCCCGGCTGCGGGGGACGATGGTGTGGTCTGTGGACCAGGTGCTCTAGACGTGTGGGAATGCGAGGTTTGAGCAGCACCTTGAGCCCGTTGGCGTGGATGAGCCGCACCGCCGCGGCGAGGGCGGTCGGGTCGGCGGAGTAGCGGTTGTAGTCAAGAAAGATCTCAGTGGAGGTGTCATTGTCTTGGAAGTGGTAAAAGACGAGCGCCACGGTGTCAACGGACAGGGACTTCATGCGCTTGATAGAGGCGTCCAGGCCGGGCGACAACAGGTCATAGCTGAAGGGGGTTAGAGTGGATGGCAAGGGAAGGGAATCACGGGTCGGCACCAGCGACCGGGGAGGTCCAAGGTACAGCGGGGGCGTCCATCGCTGCGGGTCAGCTCATCGACCGTCAGCAGCGGTTCCCGGATTCAACACCCCCCTTCCCGCTTTCAGCGCACCCCCCCTCCCGCTTTCACCGCCCCCCCACCCCCCCCCCTCCTTTCCTTCCTCCTCGTCTTCCACGCAGTTCCCCCAAGCGCACCGACTGAGCGGCGTCAGCGTCATCCCCCGGTACGTCCCAAAAGCCCACTGGCAGCGCGGGGCGGCGCCGGCCACCAGTGGGTCCGCCACACACGCCGCGGGCCCATCGCAGCAGGCGGCGGCGCCCATGGTGCCGCTCCCACAAGGCCCCCTTGCGGGCATGCACCCACGGGCGGAGGGAGTGCGTTCGAAACGAAGCCCCCCCGGCAGCGGCGGCAGCAGTTCATCGGGGACGATCACATCCGGCGGGGGGGGGGCTGGCGGTCGCCGCCCCCTCCGCCACCGCCGCCGCCGCCGCCACCACCACCGCCACGGTGGAGGCGGCAGCCGCAGCCGCCACGGTGGAGGCGGCAGCCGCAGCCGCCACGGCCCACGGCCAGCACACCCGGCGGGGGCGGGACCGGTGCCCCTCCGGCCGGCCCCGCGGATGCACGCTGCGGACGCCCATCTTGCGACGGGTCACCCGTGCTGGCCTCGATGGCGGCGGCGCAGACTCTTCCAAGCGGGTGATGCCCGTCTGCCAGCCGCCTCACCGGCATCGAGCCTCTGCTCGCCGCCGCTGGCAATGCCGCCTGCGCCGCCGCCGCCTCCGCGACAACCCCAACCACCGTCGCCGTCCGCCGCCGCTAACGACAGCAAAAGAGAACCACCGCCGTCACCGGTCGCCGCCGTCGCCAGCGTTGTTGCCAGCGACTAGGAACACTGCCGCAGTTGCAAGTCAGCGCTGTCGCCGCCGAGGTCACCGGCACAGTGGCCACCCGGTCGTAGACCCCCCTAGCTGGTCCGCCGGGGCTCTCCCCCACCCACCGGTTGGTGCTCCCAGCGGCGCGCCTGGATCCAGCCGTACTGGGGCTTGCCGCGGATCCTCTTGCTCCCCCACGCTCCTCCCCCCGCGTCTCCCCCCGCCCCCCCGCCTCGGCCGGGGGTCGAGGCGTGGCGCGGCGGGCCAGGCCGCCCCTCCTCCGCCCCGTCGGACCTCTCGCCTCGGCGTCGCCCCCCCCCTTCTCCCCAGGGGTGATGGTGGCCGGCCATCGTGGCCGGCACGGTGGCTGCCGGGACGAGGGCCAGCCGCAATGGCTGGCGCAACGGGGGGCCATCCGGCACGCCTGGCTGGAGTCCAACCGCTGTCCCGCAGCACCGCAGCGGAGGGTGACGGGACCACCACCCCCCTGGCCAGGAGGCACGCACAAGCAGGGGCCCCTGGCCACACAGGCACCGCCACCGCCACCGCCACCGCCGCCGCCACCGCCGCCGCCGCCGCCACTGGTGCAGCGCCGCCGCCGCGGCCGCCGGCACCGGAGCAGGCCAGGAATGCCGACGGCGGTGGCCGGGATCACCCGGATCCCCCCCCACCTGCGCCGGCCCCCAGGCAACTATATGGGCTCCCTGACGACACCGCCCTGCTCTGAGGGCGTCACTTGGATTGTGTCGCGCGAGGTGATTACTGCGAGCAGGGCACAGCTGGCCCGCCTCGGCCGCGCGCTCCTCGACTCGGGGGCGGTGGTGCTGACGGAGCGGCCGACGCAGCCGCTCAATGGGCGCAAGGTGGTGTGCTACGGCGCATAGGGCCGGCTTGTCTTAGTTTGGGGAACAGGTTGGATGTCGGGGGGGCGGGGGGGAGGGGTGGGGGGATCAGGTTCTGCTAGGGCAGGCCTTGGCTGTTGCGACGGTAATCGTTTAACTGATCCAACCACCCATATCTCAAAGACTAGTTTCTTGCGACTGTCCGCATCTCAGCGTTACACATAGCCAGGCGAACAGAATCGTCCCAATGTCCACGGCAGGTCGTATGCGCAAGCGGGAACGGGCGCACGCGGGAGGTGCCCCCCCATCGTGTTGGACCAACCCTACGCAGCCTGCATGCCCCAGCTGTAGAGTTGGCGTCCTATCGAGCATGTTGCATTCCGTGACACGCGGGGTTCACGCGTATAGTCAATCGCAGCACTACAGGGAGAGGGTAGGGGGGGTGGGGGGTGGGTGCGGGGTAACGGGTGCAGCCAGTCCTGCAGGGCGAGAGAGACTGCGCGACCGGTCGGCGACGTACTGTCGAAGAACGCTTCTTCGTGAACCTGTGTGATTTTCTTTGCGAAGCATGAGAGAGGACCACAAGGTCAAGGACGACGAAGATTAACCATCATCGGAAATACAACAGCGTCAGTGGTGAGCCCGCCACGCATCACCCGCTTGCCAACAGCTCTTCAGCCGCCGCACTCCCGCCTTCACTTCACCCCCCGCCGCAGGCCGTGTGTGGACTACCCAGGCATTTGTCGTCCCGCTTGCCCGCCCTTATCAGTGCCACCAGCCCGGCACCCACCGCCAGCCCGGCCCCGGCGGTATCCACGCCGCGGAGACCGCCCAACCAATCGTGACGTCTGGCAGTGCCTGTGCGCCGCTGGCGACCGCGGCTTGATGGCATGCAGGCGTCCACAGGCAACGGTCGCAGCCGCGTGGCGACCGCGCCGCCGCCGCCGCGCTACAGCCGCTACACGGTCCTCTGGCAAGACACCGTGGGTTGTGCCAACAGCACCGACGGTGGCACTCCTCACCTGCCCGCGCCACCGCCTGGGCCGCCATGACGCTTTGGTGGCGGGGGGCGGCGTGCTTGACCACTGTGCCCGACTTTGGCACCCCACCCGTACGGTGCGCAATGGGCTCCCTTGTGGTGGTGGTTGCGCCAATGACAACGACAGAGGTCGCGGCGGTCACGTCGGCAGCCGCTCGCTCCGCTACGAGGCCGGTGAGAGCAACTACCTTCGTAGAGCCAAACACGCCCACCTCGGCTGCCGCTTCACGTTCTAGGAGTCGGAGTTGATGGCAGCGCGGTGGCGGCCGCCCCACAACGGCGCGTGTGCTTCACGGAGACCGTGTCAAGAGCTTCAGCGATGCTTCTTTCAAAGCATGTAAGACAAATTCTTTTTGAGCCCGCCACGGCAACAGTACGCCGCCAGCAGGAAGGCAGGACGGGCTGCCGCCCCTGACCGCCTCTGGCAGAAGGGAGACCTCCGCTGGACGTCGAGGCGGCGGCGGCTCCGCTCCGCCTCCTCCCCTTGTTCCTCAAAAAGGCCCACCAAGGTGAGCGGGTACAAATTGATGTGCCCTCGGCACCGCCCCCGCCCCGCGATGGTCAAGTACACGCGGCTGAGGTCCAAGTTGGGGGTGGCGGCAGTAGCAGGGAGCTGCCGCCGCCGACCACACGCCCCAACCGTGCACACGTAGGTGTTGGCGAGCGGCACCACCCAGCGGGTCGCCACCTCCACCGCCACCACCTTGTCATACAGCCAGTCGCCCGCGGCGCCGGCGTCGCACTCGTCGGCTGATAGCACCACCCTATCCAGGGCGGTCGTACACCTGACCGGACACGGTCACGCGCGGGCGGCCGTCGAGCGGCTCGTCGTTACGGGGGACGGGGAACATGGGCAGCCGGCCGTGGAAGACCAGGTCCACCGCCACCACCCACCCCCCATCCTTTGCTGCCTCGTCATCATTGACTGCCACCAGCGTGTCGTGGACACTGCCCGACGCGACCATCATGTCAGCGGCTTCGTCTTTGAAGAGCCGCGTGGCCATGACGCGCCGCCCAACCGACAGGGCCGTGTCGTATACATACACACCCGCAGATGCAAACTGCACGAGCACCGCCCCGCCGCTGGGGGTCATGCGCGCGGCGAGAACCCGCCCCCGTGCGGACGGCCAGGTGATGAGGGTACCAAGCACTGTCGGCGGCGCCGAGGCCAGGTCGAGCGCCACCACGCAACCTGCGCCAGCGTCGGCGTCCCCATCAGACCACCAGACGTACCGACGGCCGTCGCTGCTGGGGTAGGCAACCTCCCAGTGAGAGAGAGGTAGGCGGTGGGACGGACGGGGTTAAGTGCCGACGACTCCTCCCCAACCGCCCAAGATGGCAATGGGAGCGTCGACGCGAAGCACGCAAGGGCGGCCACCGCCCCCGTAGCCACGGTGATGGTGAGCAGCTCGATTGAGACGCCCCAGAATCGCCGTGACCACGAGGGTAGACAACCACGGTGGAATCCCCCCACCAATCGGCTGTGGGGTATGCCGCCAACGGTAGCCGGGCGTGACCACGGGCGGCCGCTCTTCTGCTGCTCGTAGGCGCTCATGCTCTTGTTATGAAGAGAACCTACGCGGCCGCGCTCGTCTAGCAGCACGTGGCCGTCAGGCTGCTCAACCTACATGTCTGCCCGAATTGCGGGCGTCCATGTCCCGGTCCCGCTGAAGGTGGTCAAACGCCAGATGGGGGTGCCGTACGTGGCGTCCAAAACAATATGAAGGAGCGGCGGTTGCTGCCAGGTGCCCGCCGGCATCGTCCCGTCTGCGTCGGGGGGGCGGGAGGAGGGCAGTGCCGCGTCTGCCAACCACCAGTGGAGAGGGTGGACGACAGCCACTGCCACCGCCACCACCGTGGTGGCTGCGAGGAAGCGGTGGTACGGCCGCCGCCGCGGGTGCGCCATGGAGGTCCGGCTTTGAGGACGGGCGGGGGATGGTGGCCGACGGGCGGGGAGGCGGAGGAGGGGGGGGGATGAGGGGCGGAAAGAAGCAGCCCGCATTGATCAGCCGCCGCGGATGTGGGCACTGCGGCGAGCGTTGGGGCCGCGACTGCCGCGGCTCTGATGACGCGTCCGCCGCAGTCCCTGGCGCGTCCATGACGAGGTTTGGAAGAACCGTCGCTCAGTCGAGCGCCTCAGATTACTTCGCGAACTCCCATGATGAGGCGTGGTTTTACAACAACGAAGCGTACGTGTCGTAAAACGCGTATTAAACGAGGGTAACTGCAGCACCTTCAGACGCTGTGTGGAAATCCAAAGATGCACGTGCCATTTTTTGAAAAGTGTCCTCCGACCCAGTCCACTGTTTCGCGAGGGTGCGAGATTCAATTCTAAACTCATACTTGGTCAGAGAGGCAGTTGAGAACGAGGGGAGTTTCCCGTCCAATCCGTCTCAAAAAGTATTGTTCGACGTGCTTTCACGCCCAGTCGTGGCCCGCGGCGGACAACTCGCTTTCCTCTACTCCATGAAGCGACGTGAAGCACCGACGATAAAACCGTAGGAAAAAAGTTTACGAAAGGAGCTCGTAAATACATGGCGCTTGGGGTGAAGGTATACAGTGGGGTTGCTTTTGCACAATCAGCCGCGTCGGGCGCGTTTGCCTCAAGGACCGCAAGGCGAATGGCATGTACCCGAAATGCACGCATGTAAAGCCAGGCTGGGCGCACGTGGCATCGCTTTCGCCCTACACACTGAGGGACAGGAAGGCCTTTCTACCTGTGTGCTGGACGACCCATTGATTCGGGCTTGGCATACGTTCGTTGTCCTTGTGGCCCAGCATTGCCGCGACCGCCACGAGAGGGACACTGATCACATAGAGGGCGGTCGCCCCTCGAGACCGGTAGCTGTACGACGAGTACAGGGCGCCCGGGTGGGGTGAAACACCCAGCGCCGCCAGGGCCCTGTGCAGCCAGACCGTCAAGTCGTCCGAGGTGGGGGCACGGTTCAGGCTTCGCGTGGATCACAGCAGTTTGGCGGGGAGGGCCGCCTCGGCCCGAAGCTCGTTGACCATCTGACGCAGGAGCGGCAGCACCGGGTCAAAGTCCAGCTTTGGGTCGTTGGGGATGGTGTTGACGAGCCGCAGCGGATTGGGGCGCGCCTCCGCGTTCCTGAACCAGTTCATCTCGAGGTGAAAGGCGTCATCAGCCAAGACCGAGACGTTCTGGAACTGCAACCCCATCACTTCGATCGTGCTGTGGCGCACCAAGAAGCAGAGCACGACCGCGGTGTACTGACGTCTCCACTTCGGATCGGGCGTGCGGGCAGCCACGTCAGCGATGTTGAGGAGTATGTCGGCAGGCAGCAGCCCGCGGGCAGCGGGCAGCGAGTTCGTGCCTCCATCGGTGCTTTGACGAAGACAGTCAACCAGACGCGCACTCAGGGGGGTGGGTGCTCCGAGAAGGGTCCTGTGTCAACCTGGACGATCCGATGGGCCGTCAAGGCCATGGTGTTTGAGTCCCGGGTGGCCGCGAACACACCCTACCTGTCGGATCAAAACGAGGCCAAGCGCCTTGCATTGTGCTGTGGGCGGCGGGGGTGGACAATGGAGTCCTCGCGTCTTTTTCAAGGCGCTGGTGGAGTCGATGCCTCAACGGGTGCAGAACGTGACCGACGTGGGGGGTCCCAGCACCAAGAACTGACCAGCCCATGGCGCATAGTAGATGATAGGATAGTAGCAAAAAGGTCCGCACGAATCTCGATTCTTGCCGTACGGATAAATTTGCTCACGACTGTACATATGGCGGAGATACAGGTGCGCTCAAGTCTGCTCAGGATTGTGAAGTGGGCGGGCTGGCGTGGTCTCGGTCGTGTCAGGTTCATCTTGAAAAGTGACGGCGTGAGTTTTCGTCTCTTGTTCAAACAAGCAAAGCTTCTGATTGGCCCATTACCAAAGTAGCGGAGGATCTCAGCCTCACAATATGTACTGTACGCCAGTGGCTGAACAGTTCTGAGGCTTCCCGGAGACCACAGTGGTGACCCATACGCGGTGCTCCATAGTAGCAACACGTTGCGCGGAGTGCGGTACTCGACCTCCGCCGTTGCCCATCATTTCCGGGCGTGTTTGTCCTCCTGTTGACCTTGTTCCCCCGTCGTGACCTCCAGTGCAAATCACCATGTCGGGCATTTGGGCGAAGTACAACCTGCGGCTGGCGGAGAAGCCGCTGCAGACCAAGACGCTGACCGTACGTCTCTTTCATCTTTTTCTGGGCCTGTTCCGCGCGGCTGTGGCGATGCTGGCTGAGGTCCTTTCCCGTCAATGAGTTTGCGGGTTTGAGTGAGCAATGTTGGATGGTACGAGTGGACTCATTTCTCACGTGTGGCTTGTCGATTGCTTTCTCCTGCCTGTGGTGTTTTTTGTCTTCATCCCTTTGCCCTCTCTCTCTTCCCTTGGCCCTTTTTTCTGGTGTCCATGTTGGCCTCGGTACCAGAGTTTCACTGGGTTCCTGCTAGGCGACCTGGTCGCCCAAGCCCCTGAGATCTCCTCTGGGGGCAAGTGGGATGCCTGGCGGACAGCCAAGATGGGGTCTTTTGGGGTGCTGCTGCACGGCCCAATTGGTCACTACTGGTACGGGTTTCTTGATCGGACGATCATGACCAAGGCGCCCACCTCTGCGTTGGCGGTGGCGTCCAAGACGGCTATTGACCAGATTCTGTGGGCGCCCATCTTCACGTCGGGCTTCTTTGCGTACATGAAGACGGCGGACGGCAAGGCGTCGGAGATCCCGGAAGAGGTCCAGAGCAAGCTGTGGGATACCATGAAGGTGAACTGGATGACGTGGATTCCTGGTACGTGGCCGTGCGCGCCATGCCCCTGTTTTGTTGTTGTGAGACGGCAGCTGCTGTGGCAATTGGTCCTTGTCGTAGAGACGTGACGTGCTTTGAGCGAGGTCGCGATGGGCTTGGGAGGGGCTGTCCTGCGTATGGGATTTATGGGCCCGCAGGTACCGTGCTTGTGGCATGGGCGCCGTTCGTCTTGGCTCTGTTCTGCTTGTTTCTTGCGTGGCCAGCCGCGCCAGGGTACAGAACGATGTTTGGAATCATTTTTCTAACACGCTTCCGCCTGATGGTTCACGCCTGCTTCCCATCCGTTTTACTGTCTGGTGTCGGTTCCTGTCGTGCGGAACATCGACCATGTCGTGTTGCTTCTCTTTGTTCAACAGCCCACATTGTCAACTTTGCGTTCGTGCCGTCTTCGCAGCGCATCCTTTACATCAACACTATCCAGGTATGTTCTTGTGGGCGGTCCATGTTTGTCGCCTCTGGTTTCCCTTGCACTAGACCGTGTGGCTCGCTCTTCCCGTCTGATGACCAGGGACTGATTGTGTGCCCTGTCTTTCCTTTCGATGATGCGCTCTGTTCTGCCTGCTGTCCCTGGCACGACCGACCACAGATTGGCTACAACGCCTTCCTTTCGACGCAGCAGGCTAAGGCCAAGCCGGTCGACGCCGGCCTGGCGTCAATCACCAAGTAGGCTGCTCTCCGGTCTTCCCTTTTTGTTGTTGCAACCCTCTTGTATCTTGGTCTTGGGGTTCTTCTGTGCGTCCCTTGTGTGCGGCACGTTTTGATGACCATTGATGGGATGACGGGCGTGAATGCCGCCCTCTCTGATGGGACGACTGGCGCCCAGGCCGTGGGCACGTGCCGATGGGGCCTAGCCAGGGTACTACGTACTCGCGTCGCGCACCGCGCACATGTTACACGCTGGCTGTTACATATGTGACCGTTCAGCCGTACGCATTGTATGCCCGGAGTCCTCCGCATCGTCTTCCGCACAATCCCTCATCTCGAGGACCGTATTGGATGTGGACAACCTGTAATGCTGCTATCGCTCTCATGTGATGGCGGCTCGATTACTCAGACCAGGCAGCTGTGTAGGGCGAAAAAATGTGCAATGTAGGAAAGAGGGCTGAAAGCAGAGGAGGAACAAAGGGGCAAACGACGAGGTAGTCAACGGAACAAAACACGAAGGGAATGGCTTCGGACGAGCACGTATAGTGCAGGCACAACCAGTGACCTCTCACTCCACACGCGAGACTGCGAACCGCTCTAGAAGTGAATGGGCTTGCCATAAGCGGCCATGGAGGCCTCCTTCACAGCCTCGCTCAGCGTCGGGTGCGCATGGCTGGTCCGGCCAATGTCCTCAGCGCTCGCCCCGTACTCCAGCGCAAAAACGCCCTCAGCAATCAGCTCGCCCGCATTGGGGCCGACAATGTGCATGCCGAGCAATTGGTCAGTCTTGGCGTCAGCCAGCACCTTGACCATGCCCGACGCAACGTCGCCCTTCACATCGTTGGTGCGTGCACGGGAGTTGGCCATGAAGGGGAAGACGCCCTTGCGGAACTCCACCCCGGCCTCCACCAGCTGTTCCTCTGTCTTGCCTACCGACGCGACCTCGGGATGCGTGTACACCACCGACGGCACGCAGTTGTAGTCCACATGGGCGGCGGCACCACCAGCAATCATCTCAGCGGAGACGAGGCCTTCGTCCTCGGCTTTGTGGGCCAACATCGGCCCCGCAATGATGTCACCAATGGCGTACACACCCTCGGCTGACGTGCGGAAGTGCTCGTCCGTCACCACCCGGCCGACCTTGTCCAATTCCACCCCTGCCTCCTCCAAGCCGAGACCCGAGGTGAATGGCCGGCGACCAGTGGCCACCAGCACCACATCAGCCTCGATGGTCTCCGCCTCCCCACCCGCCGACGGCTCGACGGTCAGGACGACGCCGTCGCCCGACGTGTCAGCGCCAGTGACCTTTGTGCTGAGCTTGAAGCCCATCTTTTGCCGCTTCAGGATCTTGTGGAAGGCCGCTGCCGTCTCCGAGTCCATCCCCGTCAAGATACGGTCCAGGTACTCCACAACGGTAACCTGGGAGCCGAGGCGGCGCCACACAGAGCCCAGCTCCAGCCCAATGACGCCCCCACCAATGACGACCATCTTCTTGGGGACCTCCGAGAGCGCAATACCGCCGTCCGAGGTGATGACCTTCTTCTCGTCCACGGTGAGACCGGGCAGGCCAGATGGCACAGAGCCAGTCGCAAGCGTGACGCTCTTGGTGTCAATGGTCGTCTCCCCCCCGTCGACCAGAGACACCTTGACTTGCCTCCCCTCGCCGCTTCCGCCAGCAACCAGCGAGCCAGTCCCCTTGACGTACGTGACCTTGTTTTTCTTAAAGAGGCCCTCAATCCCCTTGGTCAGCCCCGACACCGCCCCATTCTTGTGCTTCATCATTGCAGGCAAGTCGATGCCCACGTCCTTCACCACGACCCCGTGGGCAGCAAAGTTGGTACGCGCATCCTCATAGAGGTGCGACGAATGAAGCAGTGCCTTTGATGGGATGCAGCCGACGTTGAGGCAGGTGCCGCCCAGGGTACCCCGCTTCTCCACGCAGGTGACCTTGAGGCCGAGCTGCGCCGCCTTGATGGCATGCGCATAGCCCCCAGGGCCGCCACCAATGACCACCAGGTCCTGCGGCCCAGACGATGTCGTAGATGCCGCCCGGACAAAACGGGTGGCCAGCACCGAGGTCGGCGCCCAGGGGGCGCGTGGCGCGGCGGGGGCCACGGCCCGCAGCGACCGCAGTGCCGTCACCATAGACATGGTAAAAGGAGGGGGAGGTGAGGGGAGGGGGAGCAAGAACAGAAGTGCAACACCAGGGACAGAGTGGAGAACTGGTTGCGCGAAGCGGCCAGCGGATCGAGCCGCAGGACCAAGGCCGGCAGGTGTTGGCAAGTGGAGGGGACGCGACTGGCAGACGGCAGGCAGGAACAGAGATGATGCAGCCTTGGGGGACCAGGCGGCTGACGTCGATTGGTCAGCGTTGGACTGCAACCGGATCGGCCAAGCTGTGAACAGCGCGATGCTGTTCAGTCGAAATCCTGGATATTTTGAAACGCTTTTCGCATGCATTGTACTGTACGATATACAGCTTGGTAAGCCGCTTGTCTGGCGAACCTCATGGGGGTCAAGCGGCTTGACTCAAGCCCTACCCACGCCGCTACGCCCGCGATGTGCACATTGGGGGCGCCTCCCCACGCACTCAAGCCACGAAAAAGGGTTGTACGCGCGTGCCCTGGGCGGTCAGCACCGTCTGCTTCAGCCCATGGTTGCTAGAGGAAAGGAGCTGGTGCAGGTGGGGTTTTTGTAGAGCCCCGTGCGACGGTGAGGCGAGCACGCAGACTCCACGGAGGGGGTACCGGTGGCTGCACCGCCCGCACGGGCGCATCCAGAGGTCCCCCCCCCCCCCCCTCCCCCGCAGAGTTAGTGAGTGCAGCTGAGGCACCCACCGGGTGGGAGCCGGGACTGTTCGTGAGTGCAACTGAGGCGCCCACCGGATGGGAGCCGGGACGACGCACCCACTCAGTGGAAGCCGGGACCACGACGGGAGAGGGACGGCAGCACTGTGGGGAGGGCGCGGGTGAGGGACGACTGCGCAGCGAGACACGCTTGGGGGCGCGGGGGACTGCGGTCCGAGCGGTGCCCAGGCTGCAAGTAGGACAATCCCTGTGGGCTAGCCAAGGGGGAGAGGAGAGGTAGACCGTTTACCGAGTGTCCTCACACAACACCAGGCTCCCGTGGTGGACACCACGGGTGTGTCGGTTCCTACATTTAGCACGCAGGCACCCCACGCCCGCCGCGCCAGTATCCGTCCCTATCTCCACCACGCCAACGTAGCAAGGCTAGGAGGTTGAGGCGCAAGCCGCGCCCATCCCCCCTCCCTCACCAGCCCAGCCGGCAGATGCGCTGGCCGTGGCGCCGTCCCCCAACACTCCATCACGAAGGTCGTTCTCTAACACCCCGGGCGCTGTGGTGGACCATTCACACCTGGGGTAGCTCCGCAGCTCCAGCCGGGCGGGGCTGTTTCCCCCGTGGGCAACCGCGTGCCCTGGGTCAACAACGGACAGGGGCGTGAAGAGAATTTTTCGACCACGGAGGACAGAACGACGACCAGCCACGCAATCACTTGCACCCTCCCCCCCCAAGGCATCATACATATGTACGCTCAGCTTCCGGAAGCGCACAGAGCAGCACAGCACGTACGAAGTTTTGTGAAGCGCTGCGAATGACTCACCATCGGAACGCTTCATGGGAGGGGGGCGGGGCTCAGCCTGATGGACTGGGTGCGGCTGGGTGGCACCTAAAGCTTTACGACTGGCCCTCGCGACTGTCCATTGCCGTGAGCCGCCCTCACCACGCCACACAAACTGTTTGTCTATCCGGAGGGCACTCACGACGGCCCGCACGTGAAGCCTTGAGCAGGTCTATGTAAACCATGCGCCACCACCGGGAACCAGTCAAGGTAGCAACCCGTGGACAAAGAAAGTGCACAATTCATTCCCATCAGCCCCAGATAATACGCCCTCACTTGGCGGCCGTCTCCAGCGCCTTGATGGACTCTTTCACATGGCTGGAAATGTCGAGCTGACTGTTGATGGTCTTAACAACGATGCCCTGCGCGTCAATCACGTATGTCACGCGTCCAGGCAGGATGCCAAACGTGGAAGGCACGCCGTACAGCTTCCGCAGAGACCCGTCCGCATCGCTCACCAGCTTGAACGTGAGCTTCATGGACTCCTTAAACTCGGCCTGGCGGTCATCCCCACTAATGCCAATGACTTCCGCGTCCAGGCGGGCGAGGTCGTCTGCCGCGCTTTGAAACGCCGCCGCCTGTTTGGTACAGCCCGGCGTGAAGGACTTGGGGAAAAAGTAGAGCACCACGGGCCGGCCGGGCGTGAGGGAGGACAGCGCAAAGGTCGTGCCACCCGAATCGGTGGCGGTAAAATCGGGGGCCTTGTCGCCGGCAGAGACCGCCGCTGCCGAGGTGGTGGTAACGCGCCGCGCCCCGCCAACGGGGCGGCCCGCAGACGGGGACGGCTGCCGCAGGGCTCCGCGGCCGCCGGGAGCAGCGGCGGCAGCGAGGCCAGCGCCAAGCGGAGGCACCCGCATCACCGACCGGGTGAGGAGGACCGCATTGCGGCGGGAGGTCGACGCCACAGCGGGGATGAAGGCCGCCATAGGGGATGAAAACAGACGAAGCTGAGAGGGCCTGGTGGGGGTCAGGAAGGTGTTGGACGGGAGGGGGAGCTGCAAGCGAGGGAGGTCGTGGAGGGGGATCGAGACATTGAAGCAGTGGCCTCATTAGGGCTCAATTGATCCGCACAATAAACATACAAGAGTTTCATTATTGACGGCAAAACACTGTCTAGCCATGATTTCGCTCCCCAGAGGCGGAGTCTGGCCGCGGCCATGCGTCTTCTCTCTCAGAGCACAGCTACCGTCGTGAATCCCATTCGCAATATGGCAACGTGGCACATAATTGTGCGTGAAAATGACTTCAAACGGCATCAAATCTCTGTTCTGGAGCTTGCAAGTATTGCAGAGGGTCACATAGTGGTGCGAACGAGCCCATCTCGTTGTTTCCGGATCAGATTCAACACAACCCATTTGGAGTAACTCCTCCCGGTTTTCGTCCCTGGTTGGGGCACGGATGGGGAATGGGAATGGGCATACCTCATTCTTGTCGGAAATGGGGTGACCCCATCCCCATTCCCCACTCTCGCACGCTGGTTAGGGCTCGACAACGTGTCCGATCGTGATCGTACAGGCAATTTGGGCAATATCATTCTAGCGTGGCACGATCGTTGACGACCGCTACTCGATCGCTGGCGAATCTGGCTCTTGCAGAGTACGTGGAAGGGGGGGGATGTGGTGTGCCAGGTGTCGCGGGGCCGCTGGGTCGACCGCGTCCGGCGGGCAGCCCCCGTAACCCGCCTCCATGAGGCCACTCCACTGCCCGCTGCTGCAGGGCCGCTCGCGTGGAGGGCAGGGCGCCTACGTGGGGCGCCGATATTGTGGGACGGTCGGTTGCGTTCTGGCCCCCTCCTCGGCGGGCGGGGGACACAACGTGTTCTGATTGGCCGTGAGGCATACAGTTGGCGGGAGGGCGGGGGGGGGACTGCGAGACGCCAATACAGGGGGCGCGGGAGTCGACTATAATATTGGTCGAGCGGACCGGTCGCGGGCGGGGTGCAGCAGACACTAATACGGTGGGGGCGGGGTGGGGGCCTGTCGACGTGACCACCGTCCCCACAACCGCCACCGTCGTCTCGACCGTCTCTCTCCCGCGCCACTTTTTTTCTATCCCCGCATCATGGCCGAGCAGGACCCGCTGGCCCGGGACGCTGAGGCTGTGCTGGCGGACTCGGAGGACATGGACGTGGCAGAAGCTGTTGCTGCACATATGACCGTTCTGCACCACTGGCGGGTGCGCAAGCGTGGTGCCCTAGTTGGTGGCATCCGTCTCTTTCGTGGACGTGTCGTGGCGCGTCGGCCTACTAAGCTGCGGAACTTTGGGAAGGGGTTGCGTGGGATTCTGATCGATTACGTTGGGGTGTCTGGAAACCCGCCGGTGTACGACGAGGATGACTTTAAGCCTCGCTTTCGGGTGCCGCGCAGTGTGCTTGTGCGTGTATACCAGGTGTAGCATCCCTGACCCCGACTTGGCGCCGACCCGGGACTACAACCAGAGGGCACCAGGTGCCAGAACACGCCCGCCGTGTGGTGATGGTTGGCGGCCGTGGCCCGTGCCCGGCACTGGGATGCGGTGGACTACGCTATCCACACGTGAGAGAGGGATTTCTGATAGGTTTTTGCATACTTGTGAGGGACTTGATTTGAGAGAATTTGAGTGTGAGATTAGTGAGTGGGAATAGAATTAGTAGTGATAGTGGCCCCCGACCTGACGAGGTTAGACTCGGATCGGGGCCACTCGGGGTTATGGGGGGGCTACCTGGCCAACGTGCCGAGGCTCCCCCAGATGCACGTTAAGAGGGACAGCGAGGCGCCCTTGGCCCGCGCCCTCAGGAAAAGGACAACTGCGCGTTTGCTTTCCTCTTCCCCGTGTGCACTACCGTGCGTATCTGTTTGCTCTGCGAGCAGGCACGTGAGGCAACAGGCATACCATTCTCGTAGTTCCCCTTTCTGTGTTACCTGTCCCTTTCCCCCGAGGGATATTGACACGTGTCTAAGAGGATCGAGTTTTATACCACATATTTGGTGGAGCAGCAGGGGATGATTGGGGTGTTTGAGAAGAGACATTTGGGAGCAGCGGTTGGGTTGTTCCTGTTCTGTCTTTTTCTGTGGTTTGGGAATTATTTGCACCCGTTCACGGGAATCCCATTCCTGGCTCTCCAACCCCTCTCTTGTGGTCTGGCGATCTTTGGACACGCAGGCAACTGGACTGTGGCTGTCAAGAGACCAACATGGCTACCCTCCCTGGCACGACGGTGCCCGAAGGGGTAGACCCCGCGTCCCTTGACGCATCCCTGGTCACCGCGGGGGACGGTGCCCAACCCGGCGTTCTCCCTACGGGTGAAGCAGACCTGGGCGTGACATCCGGTAGCGGACTGGAGTCCACAGGCGGCCAAGTACCACCTGCTCCCGTTCCTCCGGCTGTTCCTCCTGTGGGAGCCACCCCGGGGTCAACGGCGTTTGAGTCCGCTCGCAGCAGACGTCTCCCTCCTGTCGGTTCTACTCCTCAACCTCCAGGGATAGCCCCTGGTGTGTTTACTCCTGGACCCACACATGGCAGCTGGGTGTATACACCTCTTCCTGTGGGCACTAGCGATGCCAGAGGCACCGTTGTGACTGGTTCTACGGGTCTCCCTGAGACCTCGACTCCTGGGACCGGCCAAGCTTTTCCTCCCCTTGCATCCTATGGAGCGCGGAGCTCCAAGACCGGTAACCGGAGCAGCCGTAGGCGTCGGCGTCGTCGCCGTCGCTCTAGCACCAGCGAGACCAGTTCCTCCAGCTCTGAGGAGGGATATGATTGGGATGCATCTCCCGGTCCCACCCGGCGCAGGCTAGTCGAGTTTGACTTCCCTGCCCACCAAGTGGGAGATGCCACCCTGAACAAGGTCACGTATTGGGGTAACTACCGGCTGGAGAACCAAGACCAAGGTTACACCCGGAAGATGGCCAAGAAGATGGCGTCCCTGAACCGGCGAATGCAGCCGAGCTTCGGGGGACATCCTAAGTTTTCCGGGAAGAGACCGGCGCTTATCTTTGCCTTCCTGCGCCGGTTTGTCAAGGCATGCAATGACAACGATGTGTCCGAGGGCAAGGCTCTCTACCTCCTGGTTAACTTCATGACCGGAGAAGCGGAACAGCGATTTGCACAGGTTCTACCAGACTCTGCCGGACACGTTGTCGGACGTACCGTCGCGAGTTATCCGGAGGCGGTCAACTGGCTCCTGTCCAACTACGCTGACGCGGACTCTCTGCGTAAAGCAGTCGGCAGGCTGAACCGGGCAACCATGGAAAGACAAGAGACTCCAGAGGCGTTCGCCCGTCGTGTCCGGGAGATGAGCGATGCTTGTGGCAACGTTTACCCTGAGGACAGGCTCAAGATGATCTTCTCGGAAGGGCTTCCTGAATATCTTCAAGTGGATGCGGAGAACTACAACCAGGAACATCAAGAACATACCTTCCAGCAGTTGATGGCCTACACCCAGGGCAAGTACCGGCAAGCCAGGGCCCTCCAAGCTCCCATGGTATCAACTCCCAAGCCGTTGTCGCGAGTTCGTTCCGGACCCGACAAGTATAAGGGAGGTGATAGCCCTGTACCGGTACTCGCAGTTGGCGAGGCCTCACCCGTGGGGTCAGGGGACAAGTGGGGCGGCTTCATTTCTAAGGAGCAACCATCCCTGGTCGCCCCCAAGCAAGTCAAGAACCAGCGGTTCCGGTCTTGTTGGCTGTGCCAGAAGGAGGATCACATGTCCTACCAGTGCCCGACCATTCCCAAGGACCTCCAGGAGAAACTCAAGCGTCAAGGACTGGTGTTTGCAAAGGCGGTCAACTGGGCTGACCGGCGAGCACCCTCCAAGATGGACCAGGCACAGGTACACGCAATCCGAGTGGCAACCTTACAGAGCATCACGGAGGCTCTGGCAAGGGAAGCTCCTACGGACTTTGACCTGGAGACCGAAACCTCTAAGGACTCCTCGGACCCGGGAAAAGAGTAGGGCAGGCGCTCTCCCCAAGTGTCTTCCCGAATCTCCGACGGCAGGGTACTTCTACCTGTTCTCCCCTTGCGTGCCGGGAGAAAGGACGGCAGTTACCCACTCAACCGGTAGCCGCCTGGACACCCTGTTTGTTCAAGGGGACATTGCTCGTCCTGCGTAAAGAAAACCTCGAGATTAATGCTCGTATGCGTGTGGGGGATAGCCTCCCCCAAGCTGTTACGCCGGTGGTTGACACGGGAGCCGGA
This sequence comes from Pyropia yezoensis, assembly GCA_009829735.1. Taxonomy (NCBI): domain Eukaryota; phylum Rhodophyta; class Bangiophyceae; order Bangiales; family Bangiaceae; genus Pyropia; species Pyropia yezoensis. The sequence goes on from CM020620.1 coordinate 26,446,566, forward strand.
CCAAGCGTCATCACTGAGAACCTGTTACCTCCGGGCTGGCGTCGACATGCCTGGAGAGCGCCTACCCGGACCCATATCGTCGACGCTTCGGGTCAAACCCTACGACCGCTTGGCCGTCTTCCTGTCGCCATCTATGTCAACAATGAACCAATGCTTTTTCCCTTTCTAGTAGTCAAGACCCTATCAGTTCCCCTCATCCTAGGCTGGGACTTCCAGAAGCAGCATGTCAAGAGCATCCTACCCGGAGAAGGGAAGGTCCAGTTCAACCATGGGTTTGTGTCACCGGTATTGGAGCATCTGGACGCCAAGGTTCGTGTAGCCAAGAGCAAGAGGGAACACATCCCACCCTCTACCTTGACTCTCTTCAAACCGGTGCTCCTACCTCCTCGCTCGGAGACCAAGGTTCAAGTGACGACCCGGATTGCAGGTCAATGCCTGATCTACGGACGTAAGGAATTTCTGGCGAAGCACCGGTTATACTTGGCCCACGGACATCACAAGAAGGTAGAAAGGCACACCCCGTTCCCGGTGCTCATCGTCAACGTGAGCCGGAAGCCAATAACCCTCGCCAAGGGCACCCGAGTTGGTACAGCAGAGCCTTACCGGGGATCCGCCCGTGCTATGAGCAAGGAAGACCTCCTGAACCTGCAACAAGAACTGGCATCCAACTTGACGGCCTTAGACGTACCTCCGAAACAAGAGCAGGCTGGCAGCGCTACTCCGAAACCCGAACAAGCACCACCCGGGATGCCGAAGGTCAAGCAAGAAAATGTCCCTCCCGACTTGAAGGAGGCACTGGAGAAGCTTCTCCAGGAATATCGGCACCTGTGGTCGGGAGAGCTGGGCAAGATGGACGCCACTCTACACCGGATTCAACTCAAGCCGGAAGCTAAGCCAGTGCACACGCAACCATATCGGGCTGGACCTCATCGCCGGGATGAGATTGAGAAGCAGGTTAACAAGATGCTCAAGATGGATGTTATCGAGCCGTCTGATGGCGAGTGGGCTTTCCCGGTGGTAGTCGTCCCGAAAACCGGCGGTCACTTCCGTTTCTGCGTTGACTACCGGCGCCTGAACGAGATGACAGTCAAGGACGTATACCCGATACCCCGGATGGATGATTACCTCGACTTTCTTGGTGATGCCACCCTCTTCTCGACGCTGGATTGTAGTGCCGGTTACTGGCAGATCCCTCTGGCTGACGAGGACAAGGACAAGACCACCTTCACGTGCCACCTGGGACTATTCCGGTGCAAGCGTCTTCCTTTTGGTCTCACCAATGCTCCGGCAACCTTCCAAAGAGCCATCGACATCATCCTGTCCGGGCTAAGGTGGAGAACATGTTTGGTCTACCTGGACGACATTATCGTTTTCTCCAAGACCCCAGCGGAACACCTGGAGCACCTTCGGGAGGTCCTGGCCCTCCTGTCCAAGGCTGGAGTTACCCTCAAGGCCGAGAAGTGCCACCTGTTTGAGACTGAGGTGGAGTATCTGGGGCACGTGCTGAGTCCGGGGGAGCTCCGAGTCAATGAGAAGAACATCAAGGCCCTCCGGCATGCACGGCAACCCAAAACCCAGACGGAACTCAAGAGCTTCCTGGGTATGTGCAACGTCTACCGCCGGCTCGTACGGGACTATGCTCTGATTGCCCGGCCATTGACCAAGCTTACCAGCAAGAAGCTTCCAGCACAACTCCCGGTGTTCGACAAGAAGCAGACAGCGGCCTTCGAAGAGCTCAAGAAGCGCCTGACCACCACTCCAGTACTGGCGTTACCCAAGCGGGAGGGCCAGTTTGTTCTGGAGACTGATGCCTGTGGCGTCCTGGTGGGGTGCTCACTACTCCAGCAGCAACCTGATGGGCACTTCCTCCCGATAGGCTACTACAGTCGCGTCTTGACTCCAGCTGAGAAGAACTATTCCACGACCGAGCGCGAGTGCTTGGCAGTCGTCTGGGCTTGCTTTCTGTTACGGCCATATCTTGAAGGACAAGAGTTCCTCATCCGGACGGACCACGCCAGCCTAAGGTGGCTGCTATGTATGGACAGCAGTCAAGGAAGGGTCGCCCGGTGGCGCCTACGCCTCTCGGAGTTCAAGTACAAGGTGTGCACCAGAGCAGGGAGGGAGCCCCACTGCGCCGACACCATGTCCCGGCTGGAGACTCCTGCAGCCGATACCGGTCCTATCCCGGAGGAAATACCTTGCTTCATCCTCCCGAATGTCGGACGTGGCTGGCATGCTCCCCTGTATGAGACACCTGAAGCTCATCAACCGGTGACTATTCACCGGATGCTGGAGGCACAACTGACGGATCCTCAATGCTTGGAGCTTCGCCACCAAATGGACCTGAACCGGAACAGTCGTTTCTCCGAGTCTACGGATGGACTCCTAGTACGGGTGTCACCCTTCGATGGGGCCACTCAAGTCTACGTACCCCGGGGCCTACGAGCTGACATCCTACGCCTGGAGCACTCGTCTCCCCAGGCCGGACATCCTGGTATCAATCGGATGTATGCTTCCATGAGACGACACTATTACTGGGAAACCATGGCCAGTGACGTCCATAAGTACCTGGAGGCTTGTGTTTCTTGTGCAAGGAACCGGTTGTCCCAGAGGAAGAAGACTTCTAAGCTACGCCTATTCCCTGCGGCGGAGCCCTTTGCAAGCTTAAGCATGGACATCCTGGGGCCCCTACCTGAAACATCCAGTGGCAACATATACCTGCTCATCATTTGTGACCGGTTCTCCAAGTTCACTCGAGCAATCCCGCTGAGGACCATCACGGCTCTGGATGTCACGTCAGCCTTCTGCGAGTACTGGATAGCTGCCTACGGCCCTCCAGACTCCGTCTTAACCGACAACGGTCCCCAGTTTGCATCCCTGTTCTTCCAAGGAGTCTGTGACCTGATGGGCATCAAGAACTTGTACACCACGACGTACCACCCGCAAACGAACGGCCAGGTGGAACGATTCAACCGGACCCTAGTAGACATGCTACGGCACTACGTGGAGGAGCACCAAGAAGACTGGGACGAGCTCCTGGCTGTCCTCACTCTAGCCTACAACTCCCGAGTTCACCGGACAACGGGGGTCGCTCCACTCGACTTTGTCACCCCAAGGCGGCTGACCAACTTCTCCCTGGAAAGAATACCAGACGGTCTCCAGCCTGCACTGAAGTCACGTCCCAAGGCAAAGGATGAGTTCCTGGAACAACTGAAGCTCGTGCTCCCAAGAGTCAAGGAGTCAATCTCGAAGACCCAGGAGCGATACAAGCGGGGCTATGACAAGGGCGTTCGGGAAAAGAACAAGGAACTGGGTGGTGGCGACTGGGTTTTTGTGGACAACCATAGCAAGACCCGGGGGAAGCTGGACTCGAAGACGGATGGACCCTATGAGATCCTGAATACGGACGGTTCGACCTTTCTTCTAGACGTGGATGGCTCCCCGTACCGCGTGAGCAGCGACCATGTCACCCGAGCTCCACCGCCAAGCAAACGGGACTTGACCCGGCGCAAGCGGGCCGCAGTACCCTGGCTATCCCAAGAAGAAGGTCGGGAATATGTCTACGTCAAGTTTGTGGACCATGCCTGGAGAGACGGACGCCTGTACCTGCGAGTACGCTGGTTCGGTTTTAACCCGGCAGATGATACCTGGGAACCCTCAAACCGGCTACCCATCGCGGATGTCTGTGCCTACACGCGACGGAACGGGATAGAGGGCACTCCAGTGGCCAGAGCCGGCAAGATTCTGGAGTCGGGCTCGGAGGAGGACCAAGAGGATGGGGCCAACCAAGACCCTCGGGACGAGCCGAGTTCATCCGCAACGGATGCGGAACAAGAGGATTGAGAAGAAGGGAACGGGTATATCAAGGAAAACATGCAATACAAGCATGGAACAATCAAGGAAAACAAGCATCCGCTCGGGCAACCCTTCTCTCCGCCTCTTCCCTCCTCACTTCTCCCAAGACCCTCACCCTCCTTGCCTCCAACTACTACTCCCGGCGCGGACGCTGAGCCGCGGGAGTGTCCTCCAGCGCTGCCTCCGCGGCACGACGGGAACCGGAGGAAGATGGGATGACGTAGTGCGGTGGACGCGGTGCATCCCGGTATGACGCCATCGGAGTAGTACCGGTAGTTGCCGGGGGCTCCCGCTCATCCAGATATGCCCGTCGGCGCCCCTGGAAGCCAGTGAAGGTTTCTGACCACTGCTGGGCCAAGCCATGCCGCGTCAAGGTCGCCAGAAGTTCGCCAACCACCGGGCTGTTCGACATCTGGCCGCTGTCCGCGCAAGCAAACACCCGGTCAACCACATTGTTCAAGACGCTGTCGTAAGTGCCCAGCACCAGGGAAGACCCGACGCCCTCAACCTGCACCGGAAGACGACCCAGCTGGTCTTCAATCATACCGACGTCGTACTGGTCGCATGTCGGGCCACCTTGGTTCAGGTACCAGTCAGGCACCCGGAAGCGGGTAAGGCGCAGAGTCGGCGCCGGGATCTCAAACCGCCCCGAGGATGCCACTACCGGACGGTCCACAACAGCCCCAGAAACCGGAGTCCCCAACTCCAGCAGAGGCGCAGGGCCGCCGACGGTTGAAGAAGGCATCCGAGGCGGAACGGCCGGAGTAGTCGGTGACCGCACAGCCACCCCCAGACTCGCTGCAGACAAGCGCGGTGCCGGAGAAGCTTGAAGCGCCGGCACAGACGGAGCGGAACGCAGACGCGCCGGCGACGGTTCAGGCGAGGCCACCGGGACGACAGGTGGAACAGGAGGAAGCGGAGCCGCCGCAGACGCCTGACCGACCGCCGCGGCCCATCCCGACTCTTGCACCGGCGGCCCAGCTGGCAGAAGATCTAGGGCGACCGGAGCAGGAAAGCTGCCTAGCTGCGGCCACGCCGGAAGCGGTGTCGCTAGCTGCACCTTGGCCGGAGGAGACTGGTACACCACCTGCGCCCACCCGGAGCCATCCCGACGCGGGCGGTTCTGGTCGGCAATCGCGTTCAAGAAGTTCCGGTCATGCACCGGCACCAGACGCCGGAAGTCAATCATCGCCTGGAAGAGCCCCTTGTACTCTTCGTTCTGGCTGCACAGGAAGTCGACGGTCAACTTGTCGACAATCCAGACCATCAGGAGGTCAGGGAGAAACCAAAGCCGGTTGGACACCAAGACCTCGTGAAGCCAGTGGTTGGCCGCCAAGACTGTCATCTCGGACGTGTACATCATGTACGGGATCGAGTGGAAGAAGCCCTTGATCGACGCCTGAGTCAAGGCGTCCAAGAAGTACCAGGTGAAGGGGATGCTGGAAGGAGCAAACCCGACCGGGATCTCGACTTCCTGCTGCTGCGGGATGACCTTGGGGTAGTACGCCGCCCGGTTAGCCTTATCCAGCTTCCAGAACTCCTGATGGTTGCAGCTCACGAGGAAGTCACGCTGACGGCCGCGTCGCTCGCCTTGCTCCCGTGCCGGTGACAACTTCGAGTACTTCCGGGTCAGGAAAGGCGGCTCCAGAGCGACCATGCTCGGACGGGGGTCGCAGTTCAGGCTCCCCGACCCCTTGAGCGCCTCGTCCCAGACCTTGAGCGCCCGGTGGACGTACCCTTCCTCCTCCGGCCACGGGAGAACGGACGCGGACACGCGACGCTCGGTCAAGGGCAGATCCAGCACCAGCGCGAAGGGGAGATCCTCCAGACGAGCAACCCAAGAGGAACCCGAGAAGCTCTGGGAGCGGTCTTGTGCCAGGCGCATCTGGTCCGCCGTGTGAAGACGAGCCTTATCCATCTCTGTCGAGACCCCGCGCTGGAGTTCCTTGCGCCAGAGGTCCAAGCAATCCTGCTGGCACTGGGCCGCGCCGGCGTTGCCGACCACCGTGGAGTAACGCCGGGCCGCCAGAGGGTCCTGCCCAAGAAGCATCTCCGGGAGACCCACAGGGGGGGTCTCGACCGGGTGCATCACAAAAGCCGGGGGAACCCGATCCGTCCCCGCCGTGGCGACCGGCGCCGACATCGACACCCGAGGAACCGGAGGCAGGAGAGGGGCGCGGCTACCCGAGTTCTCCTCCGCAACACTCGCCGCCGGAACCACGGGCCCAGCTTGGATCTCGGAACTGGACATGACGTCCAGACTCCGGGGGAACGAGAGGGCCAAGGTGAAGGAGAGAAGGGGAGCAGAGAATCGGAACAGGTGATCGTGACCAGGGTGAAGACGCTCGACCTCGGCACCGGTGTGGACGTGCTCGAGGCTGTGCACGGTGGCACCTGGTTCGGCCCGAGGACGTGCCGGACTAGGGAGGGAGCTATGTAGCATCCCTGACCCCGACTTGGCGCCGACCCGGGACTACAACCAGAGGGCACCAGGTGCCAGAACACGCCCGCCGTGTGGTGATGGTTGGCGGCCGTGGCCCGTGCCCGGCACTGGGATGCGGTGGACTACGCTATCCACCCGTGAGAGAGGGATTTCTGATGGGTTTTTGCATACTTGTGAGGGACTTGATTTGAGAGAATTTGAGTGTGAGATTAGTGAGTGGGAATAGAATTAGTAGTGATAGTGGCCCCCGACCTGACGAGGTTAGACTCGGGTCGGGGCCACTCGGGGTTATGGGGGGGCTACCTGGCCAACGTGCCGAGGCTCCCCCAGATGCAAGTTAAGAGGGACAGCGAGGCGCCCTTGGCCCGCGCCCTCAGGAAAAAGACAACTGCGCGTTTGCTTTCCTCTTCCCCGTGTGCACTACCGTGCGTATCTGTTTGCTCTGCGAGCAGGCACGTGAGGCAACAGGCATACCATTCTCGTAGTTCCCCTTTCTGTGTTACCTGTCCCTTTCCCCCGAGGGATATTGACACGTGTCTGAGAGGATCGAGTTTTATACCACACCAGGCTGTGAAGGACCAGCCTGGGTATATACATACTATTGATGCTACTGTAGCATCCCTGGCCCTGGCTTGGCGCCGACCCGGGATGGCAACCAAAGGGCACTAGGTCCAGGACACGCCCGGCGTGTGGGGATGGTTGGTGGCCGTGGCCCGTGCCCGGCACTGGGATGCGGTGGACTACGCTACCCACACGTGAGAAAGGGACTTCTGATGGGTTTTTGCATATTTGTGAGAGACTTGACTTGAGAGAAATTGAGTGTGAGATTAGTGAGGGAGAACAGAATTAGTGGTGATAGTGATCCCCGACCTGACGAGGTTAGACTCGAGTCGGGGCCACTCGGGGGTAGGGGGGGGCTACCTGGCCAACGTGCCGAGACTCCCCGAGATGCACGTTAAAAGGGACAACGAGGCGCCCTTGGCCCGCGCCCTCAGGAAAAGGACAACTGCGCGTTTGCTTTCCTCTTCCCCGTGTGCACTACCGTGCGTATCTTTTTGCTCTGCGAGCAGGCACGTGAGGCAACAGGCATACCACTCTCGTAGTTCCCCTTTCTGTGTTACCTGTCCCTTTCCCCCGAGGGATACTGACACGTGTCTGAGAGGATCGAGTTTCATACTGCAACTCTGATGGACACTGGGCATATGATTGCCCTAAGTTGAGTAAACGCATCCAACAACTTGTTAGGAATGCGAGTAAGAAGTCGGCTACGAACGAAGTACGTTCACGCCGCGAGGGTGGGTCTCGACCGGTGGTGGCGGTCGCCACACGCTCAGCGGAGGGGGCGGACACGTCGTCCTCGGACTCGTCGTCTTCCCCTTCGTCCTCAGATTCGGACGCCAAGTCGGCGGGAAACGAATGACCGTTGGAGCTGGTCGTCCGAAGCTCACAACGGCAGCCTCGGCCAAGTGGGTCAAGAGGACGAACCAACCGTGCCGGATACTGCGGCGACCTAAGGGAGTCCGCCCACCTCGGGTAGGACTCCCCAAGAACGTAAACCCACGTCGGGTCATCGCGGTGCTGACGGGTGAGAACTTCCAGGTGGCTGGACGGGTGCAACTTGCCCCCGGCCGCGCCTGTTGTGCCCGTATCGTACTTGATACCGGGTCAGGAGCCTCCTTGATACGCAAGTCTCTATTACCGAAGGAGATGAAGCTCCAACGCTGGAAGTCTAAAGCTGACCATCTGATCGATATCAATGGTTGGGTACTTCCCATCGTTGGTGCCGTGACCCTACCAACTAGGTTGGGGACCCATGAGGTCGACGTGACCTATGGAGTAGTTTAGAATATATCGGTACCCCTGCTTCTGGGTACCCCTTATGTTGTTACTCAAGTGCCTTTGACTTGTGGCCCTGAGTATTGGGTCAAGTTGATGAATGGGGAAACCATCCCCATCCTTGGTAAGGGAAAGTCTGTGGCTCCTGTGACAGTCTCACAGTCGAAGCCTGTTTACTCTGTGAGAGAAGGGTTTACTGCTACCCTGCGTTTAGCCCGTAAGGTCACGTTGCCCCCCAACTCGGTGGCGCACGTTGACGTTGTAACTGATTATACGGGGAACGGGTTGGTGCACCCTCACCCCCGTCTTGCTCGCAAGCACCAAGTGCATGTTGCCCTTGGCACGATGGAATCCAAAGCCGGAGTCCCGTGGAGGATCCAGGTGATGAACCTGAGCTCGTCGCCCAAGTACTTCAAGTCGGGAGCCAAGTTCGGCTATATCGACCAACACGAGGGACCGGTAGTAGCGGTCACCCTCAACGCGGGCGCAAGTAGCGACCCGAAGCCCGGAAAGGAGAAGCATCAAGCCAAGTCGCCGCCTCTCCTCGGCCCCATGTGAACATGGAGGGTGTCCCACCCAGGTTGAGGGTTCAAGTTGAACGCCTCTTGGACCAATATCACAAGTTGTGGGATGGTCAATTGGGACTCATGAGAGCCACCCAACACCGGATCGAGTTGAAGCCCGGTGCACCCCCTATACGCCAACAACCGTATAGGGGAGGACCCCGTTCAAGGGCCCTCGTCAAGGAGCAAGTTGCTCGCATGGAGGCCCTCGATGTGATCGAGGCCAGTAACGCCGAGTGGGCGAGTCCGGTGGTTATCGTCCCCAAAGGTGATGGGACCCCCCGGTTCTGTATCGACTACCGTAAGCTCAACGAGAGCACGGTGAAGGACAGTTATCCCCTACCTAGGATGGACGACTGTCTGGACTCTCTGGGGGAGGCAAACGTGTTCTCTACCCTGGACTGTAACGCGGGGTACTGGCAAAATCCCATTGCCCCGGAGGACAGGCATAAAACTACCTTTACCTGTCACTGTGGTACCTACCAGTGCAAGCGTCTACCGTTTGGCCTGTGTAACGCGCCGGCAACTTTCCAGCGCGCTATGGACATGATTCTGGCCGGAGTACGGTGGCAGATCTGTCTCGTGTACCTAGACGATATCATTGTGTTCTCCCGAAGTCCGGAGGAACACATTGGCCATCTTGGCCAGGTGTTCAAGCTACTTGCTGACGCCGGTGTGTCACTGAAGGCGAGTAAGTGCCACCTCTTCACTCAAGAGGTGGAATACTCGGGACATGTTGTCCGTCCGGGGCGTCTCAGTGTCAACGAGAAAAACCTGAGGGCCATCCGTAAGGCTCAGTACCCCCGGACCCAGACCCAGATGAGGAGCTTCCTCGGGATGTGTAACGTGTACCGACGTTTCACCAAGGGCTTCGCCAAGGTGGCGAAACCGTTGAATGAGTTTGTGAGCTCAACGCTACCGAAGAACCTGCCTCCCCCAAGTCGGGTGGAGCAGGAATCCTTTGAGACTCTTCGGGACCTTCTGCTGAAGCCCCCTATCCTGGCTACTCCCAGGTTGGGAGGCCACTACATCCTGGATGTGGACGCTAGCTACGACCAACTTGGTTGTGTGTTGCTTCAGCAGCAGCCGGACAAGGAGTACTTGCTGGTGGGATACTTCAGCAAGGGGCTGAACTCGGCCGAGAAGAACTACGGAGTCACCGAGTTGGAAGGACTCGCAGTGGTGTGGGCGGTGACATCACTTCGTCACTACCTAGAGGGTGAGAAGTTCCTCATCCGCTGTGACCACCGCGCGTTGCAGTTCATCTTCAAGACGGACTGTACGAACACTCGTCTCAACCGGTGGAGGGTGTGACTGGCACCCTTCAACTTTGATATTGAGTACCGACCTGGCAGGCAACATGCCCTTGCCGACGGCCTCTCTCGGGTACCTACCGAGGGGCTGGACACTAACCCAGTCGATGAGGACATCTTCATCGTGGGGGTAGTCATGCGCTCGGGTCAGGCGTTGAACCCCGAGGCGCCAGGGAACAAGAAGTAATTGCCCCTGTCCCTGGACGAGGTGGTGAAGGCCCAGGCCGAGGATCCCTTCTGCAAGTCGCAGAGGGATACCCTGGATACAGTGGCGGAGACGCGGTTCTTTCTGGGAGACGATGGCCTCCTCATGAGGAGGGGGGTATTCCAGGGGACCGAACAACTTGTCGTCCCCGCATCCCTCAAGGACAGTGTCCTTGAGAGGGAGCATAACGCTCCCACAGGTGGACACCTGGGGTCTAGTAAACTGTACCGGACCCTGAGGACCAGGTACTACTGGCCGTCCATGGTGGTGGACATCTACAGTTGGGTGGCTGCCTGCACAAGTTGTGCACAGAACCGTCTGATGGAACGGCGGCCTACTACGGCTATGCTATTGTTCCTGGCCAATGAGCCCTTTGCCGCGTTGGCGATGGACATCCTTGGGCCACTGCCAGTGACCGAGGGGGGCAACCAGTACCTCCTGGTTATCTGTGACCGCTTCACGAAACTTACGCGAGCGATCCCACTGGCAGAGATCACGGCCATGTCGGTCGTGTCAGCCTTCCTAGATCACTGGGTTGCCGCGTATGGCATTCCGGATAGTACACTATCGGACAATGGACCGCAATTTGCGTCTGTACTGTTTCAGGGAGTGCTGGATATGTTGGGGGTGCGGGCAAACTATGCCACCCCCTACCACCCACAAACTAATGGGCAGGTGGAGCGCTTCAACAACACTATTGTTAGGCAGCTGCGCCACTATGTGAGTGAGCACGTGAAAACGTCAACAAAACTATTGTTCGGCAGCTGCGCCACTATGTGAGTGAGCATGTGAAAACGTGGGACCAATACATTTCTATTCTTACCACTGCCTACAATTCGCAGGTTCACTCATCTACCGGGGAAGTACCCCTCGCTTTTGTGACCCCCCGTCGCGTGCGGTCTATTGCCGTTCGGCGGCCGCTCCCAACTAGGGAGGATGGCGGCAGGACGCCTACTCCTACTGAGAGTAAGGCGGAGTTCGCTGCTAGGCTTGAAAACCCCATCCCTAAAGTTAGGGCTGAGATGGACAAAGCACAAAAGCGCTACAAGCGTACCTTTGACAAAAAGGTGCGCAACGCCAAGCATGTCCCCGAGCAGGGTGACTGGGTATTGGTCCACTCACACACCCCAACTGGGGGTAAGTTGGTATTCCAGACGAAGGGGCCGTACCAGGTCCTTCGTACTGATGGGCGGCGCTTCACCATCGAAAGTGACGATGGGGTCCGCACAGTGAACGGACAGGACGTGGTCAAAGTTGCACCACCGCCTGCAGGCGACCCAGCTTGGGCGCGTGCTTTGGAAGCGTGGCGCCTCCCCTCACTGCCTGCGGCCAAACAGGGCCCGCAGGAGTACGTGTTCGATAAGTTCATCGACCACGGCTGGGATGAGGACACTGACCGCCTCATGTTGAGGGTGCGTTGGTTTGGCTACAAAGCCAAGGATGATACGTGGGAGTATGTGGAGGACCTTCCCGCTGAGAAGGTCCGGGCGTACTGTGCCCGGAATGAGATAGACCCTAACAGCCCTCCCTCAACGTGAGGGAAGGCCGAGCAACAGTGCCAAGAGAGTGCTTCAAGTCGAAGTGGTACGCAGAGTGGCTTTTTACTACAGCCCGAACCCTCACACTCTCACAACAAAGGCAGCTGCCAACTAGGCATGCATGCTAGACTCTCCAACCCCACGGCCCTCGCCCTCACGTGGAGGCGAGCGGCGAGACCCCCGGCGATAACGCTCCCTACCAGTCGGGGGGGCCGGCGGCTCCATGTCGGACCCGTCGCGCCCCTCACGGTCGCGCAAGTGGCGACGACCGCGGCTGCTCTTAGTCTTGCGCGCAAGTTGGCGACGCAGACGCCGGACCGACTCCGACTCTGACGGAGTCGAGGACTCCGAGACGGAGTAAGACAACTCGTCTTCCGACACGGAGGGAGAGCGCCGCGAGCGTCGGCGACGACGGCGAGGAGGCGAGTATGCCCGGCTCGCACGACGTTTGCCACGCCCAAGTGGGGCTGGATGGGGCATGATAGCCCCAATGCGAGCCAACTCGGCCGTCATAAACTCCGCCACCGACTCGCAACTCGCGGTCGCCACTGCAGTACGAACGCGCTCCTCAAGTTGAGGAGTCTCGGAAGTTTGAAGGGTTGCGGTCGACGCGGCCAACCAGGAAATGGTGCGCACGAACGTCGTGATCATCATCTCTGAGGTTAGAGGCGTGGGCGGTAACACCAACTTGGGGTATACCGTCAGGAGGGTGGCCCCCAAGTTGGGAAACACCGGGGTGGACGACTCAACGGCCACGCTAATCGGGATTTCCCCGTGCGGCTGGTAGGGGACAGGAGGAAGCGGAGGGGCACGCCGAGGTGGCGGGACCCGGGTGTAACTGCGACCCCAACTTGGGGCCCCCGTAGTGGGTTGAGTCATATGGTCATCATGTGAGGGCACGGCCATAACTATGGCCTTGTCCGGGGGTGGCGCAGGGTGGCGATCCACCCCCGGGGCATACGGGTAGTCCCCGATGCCCAACCCCTCTCGTAGGACCACACGGCCGTCGTGAAGTTCACGAGCGACCCATACGAACTGGCGAAGTGCGCCATCGTCCTTGGGCCCACGAGTGGGGCGGCGCAACTTGTGCTCGATGCTCTCCCACTCGATAAACATGTGGAGGCGGAGCATCTCCTCAAGTAGAGTGAGTTGTCCTGATGAGCACCCCTCAGCAACTAGCTGAGGGGTGAGCTGTTCCAAACCTTGGATAAGCCGGAGGGGGCGATGCCAGAGCATCCCCCGCCGCTGAACACAAGACACCCAGGTCGACATGACCTCGAGGAGCCACTGGGTGGCCAACATAGCCCACACCAGGTGATCAGGGCCAGCCGTCAACATGACGGAGCCGAAGTGGTCAAGCAACCGTGGCAGCAACGCCGGGAACCCGTAGGGGACCTCAACTTGAGGCCACCACTCGGGCTTCTTCGGATAGTACTGCTCCTTACTGGCAGCAGACTGCTGAGGAAACTCAAGTTGAGCCGAGGTCACCAAGTAGGGACCTCGCCGGAAGTCCTTCTCCATCCGCACATCAAAGTGATGAGTGTGTGGATCGGCCTCGTGAAGGTACGGGGGGCGAGTTGCCACCGCGTCCCAAGTAAAGGTCGCCAAGTCGCCGGGACCCGGGATAGTTCCCCCGCGGTCCACCATGGCCTTGGCCCGCTGTACGTCTTCGACCTCCTCGTCGTCCAGGAAGGCAAACTGGTCCGTCCTGAAGCCGGCAGGGAACCCGACCCTACGGGGATACTTCTCCCGTAGGTGGTCCCATACCCGACCGATCGCTGCGCCAAGTCGGCCACAGCGAAGAACAGTCAACCCCTCCTCATATAGAGGCCAAGCGGGGTAAAACCACCGCCCCAAGGCCTCACGCGGGACAACTTGTCCCGCCTCCGGGGGAGATCCCGCCGTCAACCCAAAGCCGGGTGACGCGGGAGTCCCATCCCCCGGAGCGATCGCGGAGCCCCTGCCGGAAGTCCCGGCGGGCGCTGCACTGTAGGGGGTGTCCTCCATACGTTCGTCGAGAGAGTCCGTCTCCACCCCCGGGGTCGCCATGGCTCTCCCCAAGTTGGGGAGAGACGCCCTGGCTACAGCGGCACGAGACCCGCCTCGAGCTGAGGGGGACTCGGATCGTGGGTTGACGGGTGGCCTCCCCAGCGTGGGGCGGCCCAGTGGAAGGTGAAGGGGAGGTGGTGGTGAGGGTGAAGTGAGAACCGGGGAGAGCAAGCCGCCGAGTGGGAAAGCTTGAGGAGAGGGGCGGTCAACGTGACCGTCTCCACATCCGCGTTACGTACTCAATGGGGGACAGCAAGTCGCGCCCCCAACGCCGGGACGTGCGTTTACGCACCCCCTCACAGGGCCGACCGGGTCGGTCGGAACTGAGGAGAGGGGAGTGTGGCAGTATTGACCCCCAGGTAGGGGGGCAACACGTGCCATGCAAGGGGCGGCAGGCCACTAGCCTGATCCGTTCCTCCCCCTGCATTTGGGTCCATATTCCCTAAGTTTGGGATAATTAGCTTAGTAGTAAATCCAACTTGGATTTGAGGGTTTTCTGCATTTATCGTCTTGAACTTTCGTGTGGCCCGGTGGGCAGGTGCTGGGGTGGGAGATTCTGAGTGGCGAGATTCTGAGTGGACCCTGGGGGGATAAGGGGAGGGACAGCGGGGCTTGGCCCTGCGTCCCCGTCCCGACCAAGAAACTGTTGGACCACACACCATCCTCTTGTTTGTCAGTGGGGGGTTTGCCCCACAACAGGGACAGAGTGTGTGCGACTTGCACTTCTTCCGGTTCCCCCGACACGGGAGGCAGCCCTTGTACACCGCCCCAACTTGGGTGTCGTGTGTCCAAGTGGTTTTTGCCACATGTAGTTGCTTCGTTCCGATTTTGGGACTTCGTGTTTTTTTCAATTTATGTAGTTTATCTTCCTGAGTCGGTTGTCCCACCGCATACGCCGCGGCTCGGCGTCCGCAAGCAGGAAAAAGGTACTCACCGTGCAGACCACGCTCCCAGAACCCCCCCGCCACGCCTCCATGACGAAAGCCGTTCTCTGGGTGGTCTTCATCCCAGTCGGTGCCAAGCACAACACTTTCGGAAGCGCCCCCGCGTGCACTGCCACCTCAGCATGCGTGCCTACTCGTTGCGGTGCCGCCGCCCCGGGAGGCCTTTGATGTCTGCGCCAGCGCCGGCTCCCTTCCCCTCCCCGCCCTGGGGGGGCACCAGGAGGAGCGCCGTCAGGTGGGAGCCGCCGCCACAAACTACGCTACCGGGGCTGCCGGTCAGCGGATGGGGCCGCCATCATCCGGAAAGCATGAAGAGATGGGGGTGCCGCAGCCCCATGCGGAACCGGCTCCCCCCCCAAATATACTATACTGTGGCTGCCCCATCTCTGCGCTTCCTACCCACCCCACCTCTCCCCTCCCTATCCTGCCCCTCCCCCTGCCGCCCCTGCAGCGCCGATGCCTCCCGTCCCGTCCCCGACCCTCACGCCACGCTCTACTCCCACCAGTCGTATCTCTTAGCGTCTCGGATTGACGCCTGCTGGCCCACCCGCGCTGCTGCTGCGGACACCATCCCCAGTGCGCCACCGCCGTCGCCCTGCACGCGCCTCTCTCGCCGCCCTGCGCGGCGCTCCCGCCAGAGCGTGGTTTCAGAAGAACAAACGATGGTGGGATGGGGGGGGGGGAGTTGGCAGCCGTCGCTTAGTGTACAGGGTCAGCGACCGTCGAGCGACAGCGCCAGGGAGGGTCGGCGGACATCGGGTGAGGCGCCGACCACCAGCCGGGGGGGAGGGTGGGACAAAGCGGATACGGACGGGCTTGATAGGGTGGGGCGGGGGAGGAACGGCAAGATAGTCGTGAGGGCGGGCTGGAAGGGTCGTCGCGGGAGAGAGGTGGGCGTCGGAGGAGTCGTACAGGTTGGGCGTGCCGTGGGGAGGCGGGGGGACGAGACGGGGAGGTCGACGGCCGCCGCGGAATCGGGGGAGTGCGGAGCAGCCCCAGGAATGGGGCCCCACGGGGTCGAAAAACGCCGGTTTTCTTGAGGATCATTTGATCCTCAGGCGAGGATCATTTGATCCTTTTTTGCGGTAGAATAGACACTAGATGCACGTTAAGAGGGACAGCGAGGCGCCGTTGGCCCGCGCCCTCAAGGAAAAAGACAACTGCGCGTTTGCTTTCCTCTTCCCCGTGTCCACTTCCGTGCGTATCTGTTGGCTCTGCCAGCAGGCACGCGAGGCAACAGGCATACCACTCTCGTAGTTCCCCTTTCTGTGTTACCTGTCCCTTTCCCCCGAGGGATACTGACACGTGTCTCAGAGGATCGAATTTTATGCCACAGCCACCACCGGTCTCTGCCCTCCCTTCCCGGCCTCCTCCGACACTGCTCCACCCCCTGCCATCCAAAATCGTCGCTGTCGCAGACACCGTCCCGTCCCTCCTCCTTTAGCGCGTCCGCAGCCGCGCTGGTGCGCCCAGCACACGTCCCCCGCCGTCTGCACCTGCGCATTCCCGTCTTCTCCTCTTCGAAGCTGCCGCCTTCGTCGGCATCTTTCGCCATTTCCCCTCCCAGCTGCCCGCCGCCGCCCTTGCCGCCTTGCCCACCCCCGCCCCAGAGTGCCGCCGCGAACCCAGCAAGGGCAGGGCGGCAACGTCCACCACCGCCGCCACCGCCGCAGTAGCCACCACCACAGCCGCCGCTAGAGCGATCGCCACAGCCGCTGCGGCGGCCGCCGCCGCCACTGCCACAGGCTGCTGCATCGGCCAGCCCGCCCCTGACGCGCCTACCGCGAGGTCGACCCATCTCCCGTGCAGCCTCGTCGGCGGCTGGCCGGCCGAGGCGGCGACCACGGGCCGCCGCTGCCGCAGGGACGACGCCGGCACGTGCAACGCGCTAGGCACCTGGCGGGGGAATGTGCACCGCCGGCGGCTGCCACCACGGTGGGAGCACCCCACCGGCCTGTGGCCCGCCTGAAGGAGGAGGCCAGCACACTGCCAGTTGCGTACACCAGGAACGGCTGCCTACGCCTCCCACACGAAGAGAACCGCTACCGTCGTTTCTTCCCTCGGGACCCATTGGCGTGCCCCCCCCGAAAACACAAGGAAACAATCGGGGTCCGTGGAGTGTGCTGTTCTTTGGAGCAGTATGAGCGCGGAAAACACCTCTTGGATAGGTATTGCAGATCCCCGAATTTTGTCTCAGGGAGACAAGAGCAACAGCGTGACAACAAGGCCATGAGCCAACCGCGTGCTGGGAGCTCGCAGCGGACCAATAGCGCGCTGTGGGGCTTTCCTTTTTTTCAGGCGATGGTTGGCTGCAGTCTCGGCGGATCTGGTACCGAACGCTGGTTGGTCAGATAGCTGTTGTTTTCTTTTAAGATCTCGGCGGATTTCCCTCTATCTCGGCCCGATCCACTCAAGAGCACTGGGAGAGGTCGCAGCTGGTTCCTCGGATGCCTGTTCCCTCTTCGATGTGGGCAGAATTCTCGAGAAAGTCTCAGATCGCACTGTTTCCTCACTAACGCGGAGCACTCATTGGCCAGTGGTGCGCCATCTGAGGCATGCCATTGGCCTGTTGTGGGTCTGTTGTTGTTATTGTTGCCATGAGACAAAATTCGGGGTACTGCAATAGAACCTGTTCTTATGGCTACGGAACTGACAGGAGTGGACAATTCATCCTCTCATACCAATCTGAGGGTTCATGGCTGACAGTGGAGTTCTGTGACGTGACTGGCCACGAGACGTGATGAAGGGACAATACAGGTGTACAGTACGTACTCCATCCCGCGAGCTTCTTGCCGCCCCGATTTAAATGTCCACTCGAACACAATCGAAAACTCGTGCTGCCCGCGTAGAAGGGACGGATGCCTCACGTGACGCGGCGTTGGACCTTGTAAGTTTGTAATGCAGCCAGCAGAAGAAACGTGCCCCCAGAGGCCCTTTTTGGTTGCCCGCTTCTTGACCCAGTGGGCACTCGATGGAGTGTTGGGTTGGCCAATAGCGGCGCTCTATCAATTAGATGTCTGACCTCCGCGGAGCCCTTCCGCGGAGAGGATGAAAAAAGCACTGGGTGGGGGTGGGGAGCGGCGCCGACGGAGATCGCGGGCCTGACCTCTCACAGACGGCCAACAGCGGTCCTCGCCGCTGAGCTCCTTCTTCTGTAGCTCTTTGGTGCCAGCGAACCAACCACCCATTGCCACGACTGGGCCGATTTTTGAGGGGCCTGCAGCCTGGCTACGTGCTGACGATTCAGGAAAGAGACGGGGGGTTGTCGGGTCGGCCTCGAGCCTCGAGCACACCCGTGGGTCGCTCGGCTGCTGCTGTTGGGGGCGCGCCCGTCCACAGCTGGCCCCCGAGCACTTTTCCGTGCAGATCGGCCCGTGACTGTGTCGTGACGGTCTGCTTACAGAAGAGGCCTCGCCCACAGAGGCTGCGAACGCAGCTTTGCACAAGTAGTGCGATGTGCGATGAGGGCCCACTGGGCAAGAGAGACCGACGGCCTCTGCCTCTTCGCCCGCGGGCCGGAGCCTGAGGCCATTGCTGCGGGTGCGGGTTGGTCGTTGGAATTGCACCCGCTTCGACTTCCGCGAGAGATTGGGGAGGGACACCGCGGTGGATACGGACCACCATTCACAGCGGAGCTGGTGGCAGCAGAGCACCCCGACGTACTTCAGGAAACGGGTGCCAGGTCGTGCTGACGGGGGTGCGCGAGGGAGCCGCCCGATGCAGGGACGAAGAGCGGAGAGGGGCCGCAGGCTGGCTGGCGCTCCACCTCGGGGCTCGGCCCCAGCTACTTTTGGAACAGGCCAACCCCTGCTTTTCGAAAGCAA
Source organism: Pyropia yezoensis (assembly GCA_009829735.1). NCBI lineage: Eukaryota > Rhodophyta > Bangiophyceae > Bangiales > Bangiaceae > Pyropia > Pyropia yezoensis. The sequence continues at coordinate 26,465,136 of CM020620.1, forward strand.
AGGAGAGGCCACGGCCAGCGCAACCGAGCGCAGCACCCGACGCCCAGCTGGTGCCTCGACCTCGGGCAGCTCAGGACCCAGCGAGACAGTGTCGCTGCGCAAGCCCCCCTCCCCTCCCCTCCCCCCCTGCACCCCCCCCCGTGCTGTCCAGCCAGCCCCCCGCCCCCCCTCCCCACCCAGCCTTGCTAGACGTCGCCCTGACAGCGCACACACGCAGGCGCTCCCAACGCGACCAGCACGCAGCGCCGATGCTCCAGTCGACGCCTGCCTGCGCGCGCGCGTGTCTCTGCGCTCGAGGGGAGGGAGCGCAGGTGACGGTGCATCGCGCCTGAGCGGCGGGTGGGCCCAGTGTCGGTCGTGCTGTCGCGTGGCCTGGCCTGGCTGTTTTGTATGCCCACGGGGGGGGGGTGTGAGGGGCAGAAGCTTGTGAAGACCTTTTTCATTGACCTGGGACGACGCGCTAGCGCTTGCGCGCGGAGGCGCCACCTGCGCGAGCCCCGTCACAGCTACCTCGACCTCCCGCGTTGCCTGACGTCGCCGCACCCTCTTCACCTCAGCCGGTGCCGGTGGCACGCCACAGCTTGTTGGTCGTGCGTCACTGCCGTTCGTGGCAGCGCGGCGCTGCGTGCCTCCGCCCCCCCCCCCCACCCCCCACATCCAGTGGCTGCCTCGTCCTGCCGGCAGTCCCCGTCCCCCCCTACACTCGCTCTTCTCTCTGTGCCGGCCCTTCATGGCACTCAGCACGGCCACGGACCCCGGTGGGGGTGACGGTGGTCGAAGCGGAATGGCGTGCAGCTGCGACCGGGCGGTGCGGGCCGAGGCGGCATTGGCTGTGTCGACTGCCTCGGCGGATGCCCTGCGCGCGTCGCTTGACGCGGCGCTGGGCAAAGCTGCCGCCCTGAAGCGCCAACTTAAGGCCGCTGAGCGGGCGGCCGCGGTGGCGACTGGCGGGGCGCTGCCTGTGTCGACAGAGGCTGACGATGAAGGGCGGGTGGTGGACGCTGTGGTGCTGGCGCCGGTACCGTCGACTCAGGCTCACGGGGGGGGGGGTGGCAGCGGCAGCTGGTCAAACTGCTCGGAGCTGTCGCAGCCCGCCCGGCATGCGGCTCTTGACTCTTCGGCGGTCCCCTCGGGCGCGGCGGTGGCGCTGGGATCGGGAGTAGTGCCTGCCTCGGTGGATGTGGAGATGCGCTCCTGCACAGCTGCGGACGGGTTGCTCCTCTTGAGCCGCGCGGGAGCGGCGTCGGCTGAGAGGGACGAGGAGGCTACGGCCGCTTTGTCCCCGGCGCCAGTGCCTGTGATGGCCACCGGGTCGGCAGTGGCGGTGTCGCCGCCGGCGGTGGCGCCGTCAGCGACGGCTGGAGCCCCCCGGACGGCAGTTGCGGCCCCACTGGCCGGGGCGGTCCGCAAGTCGCGCACTGCTGCCTCGACGACTAAGCGCCCGACGGCGTCGAAGAACCGGTTCAGTGCTGCGTCTGGGCCGACGCAGAGCCGCTATTGGACTGCAGAGGAGCATGCACGCTTCCTTGAAGCCCTTCGTCGCTACGGCCATAAGGACCTGAAGGCCATTGCTGCGGCGGTGGCGACACGTAACCAGACGCAGGCGCGCACGCATCTGCAGAAGTGGCTCATGAAGATTGCGCGCGAGGCCCGTCGGTCCGAGGCGGCTGCCGCAGCCGCCGCTGCTGTCAATGTCGAGGCGAGTGCGGCACCAGAGGCAAAGACCCTTACCACGCCAGAGGCGGGGCAACCGGCGACCGCAGCGCCGGTGGCAACAGTGGCGACAGCGGCGCCTGCTGTCGAGGCTGCTCCTGCTGCTGCCAGCGGCGGCGGCAGTGGCGGCAACGCGTGTGCAGTGCCTCGCTCTTGTGGGATGGCCCTGCTCTGCATTGTTGGCCAAGACACTCTGCGCGTCTAAGCAGGCGGGATTGTGCTTCCTCCGTCTTGGTGGTTCTCCGATGGCATGCCGGTCGGTGTGCATCCATCTGCCGGACCATCCTCATTGCCCTATGTTGAGTTAGCGTCTCCTGGTCGACGTGGCCGCTATGCCGCGTTTTTCAGGGAGTGTGGCTGCTGCCGCACATCTATCGACGCTGTTGGCTTCATGGGGATTTGTCCCCGTCCTGCCGCCGTCGTCTGTCAGCTGCGCTGCTATGTTATGGTACCCCGTTGCCACACCCCTATTTCGGTGGGCCGTCGCCTGAGACACAGCCTCAGTCTGTGTGTACGCACGCACTAAGCAACCTTCCTCGTGCTCGCGATTGGCCGCAGCACCTGTACCTGTACGCTTCTTCCTTCCCTGCCGACATTTCGGACTTCGGCTTGCTGCGCTGTACATATGACGTCTTCCGCCGGACACGCGGACATCTTTTTTTCTTCCTCATCCCTATATATATTTTTGGGCGGGTTTGCTGCAACCTCTGCTTGTACTCGTGTCGCTGGACGTTGTCTCGCGTGCGCGTTTTTTTTCTTCCTATGTATGTATGTATGTGTGTATCTGTCTGGTGTGTATGAGTATGTTTGTTGTCAGTGTTTGGGCCCGCGCTACGGCGTGCGCACGGGGGAGGTGCTCTTTTCTTCTCTCCGAGGATGCGAGTGCGCCCTCTTTTCTTCCTTCATCTTTTCCCTCTCCCTTTTCTTCTTTCTTCCTGACTCATTCTTCAATACACGACTGTTTTTTGCTCAACCACCGCGACCGAGCTCGTCCGCATTGTGTACAGCCTGCCGGTTAGCCACCCCCGCTTCCACGTACGCCTGATAGAGAGGCGAGGCGAGGTGCTTGCTTTGCGTGCTGTCTCCGTATCCCGCACGCGAGTAACAGTTCATAGAGCACCCCGGGGGGGCGTGCGTCTGTAAAGGCGCACTGCCAGCTCCCGAATTTGTTGCACGCATAACAGGCTGCTCGTGTTCTTTCGTGCTCGGTTGTCTTGTTGCCGCAAACTAACGAACAGAAGTGAGCTGCTCCTGTCTCTCCCACTGCGCACTCCTCCTACAGCATCCGCGTGGTGTAGGCTGGCAACTGGAGGCCAAGGCCCTGCGGTCAGTCATGAGGTGCCCCACACTGCCCCCGCCGCATGCATCCGCCCAACATTGTCCACCCATCGGCCTGTATCGATGCGCAGCCGCCACCCCCCCCTCCTCCCCCGCTCGGCGGCCAGAAGGGGTGTGCATCGCGCGGCGGCGACACAGCCTGTGGCTACGGATCCACCCACCCATGCAAGTCACTCGCCAGCAATACGCCTCCACGCAGGACCCCAGTGGCCCCCCGCGGGACACTGGAACCCCCAACGGCGGCCCGCTGACCGCTTGTTGCGGGGCCGATCGGCGGCATCTTTCCCTCCCCCAGCCCCCTCCCAACCCCACTCCAGGACAGTTCCTCCCCACGAGCCGCGCCACCAATGTCGCCTCTGCCGCCAGTGCGCGGAGCTGCTTGCCACCCGCCGGCCGCACGCCACCGACGCAGCGCAGCCAAATCCGCCGCCACCTAAGTTGGCCGGCGCACCCACTCCCCACTCCCACTCCCCATGGTCACCACCCTGACCATCCGACGGCTCTTTGCATGACCATGCACGGACCGCCGCCGTTGGTGGGCCAAACCAGGGGGCCCGTGCAGGGGACATGCTCAGAGCTGCTCCTGTCCTTCCTCCCCACTGCCACGCAGTCTCACCCACCCACTCTCCCTCGCTGGCTCGTTACATTTGGTATACACAAGCACTGGAGGGGAGGGGGCTGGAACGGCTGTCTGTCGGGAATGTAAGTATGCGAGGAGCCGACGCGCGGGTGGCTCTGCCAAACACATGGGCAGCAGAATAGGTCGGACACGGGACAAGCCGCAGGGGGGGGGGGGGGGGGGGGGGTGGCGGAATGGCGCCGCTTCTACGACAGCAGTGGCCGCGTGGCATCGTCGCGACCTCAGCTTGAGGCAAGACCACGCATGGAGCGTAACGAAATCGGTTGCTTCGGCCCGCCGGTGACTGCCGCACACGTCCCGCCACCGCCACCACAGAGGCCGACGGGTGCATCCGTGGGCGAAGCGCAACACCTCACAATCGACGAGACCCCTCAACACCCGCCACCCAGTCTGCTCTCCCACACTCCCCGACCGTGTGCGGCGCTTGTCGAGGGCAGAGGCGCGGGGCCTGTGCCAAACTGGGAAGCGGTCTGGGCCGCGGCGGACTCCACCAACACAGCACCGCAGCTAATTTCTAAGCCGAGCAATCCCGAGAGAGAATATACACTCCAGAGAACGAATCTAAGGAACCGCGATGCACATCACGGCTGGCCCATGCTTTTCGACATCCTTGGAATGTATGGGAGCACGGCATGTGGGATATCGCAGCACATGTTTTAGTGGTATGTTGTTGGGAGTTCTGCCTGGTCCTGCAAAAGAGAGAATAGCGATATCTTGGGACGTGACTTGCTGACTCTTTGTCGTAGCTGCGGCGTGATGTGCCGACGGCATCCATCGCCAGCTGGCCAGGCCCGCGAGGCCCCCCCCCGGGCCCCCACTGCCGCTGATCATCACCGTGCCGGCAGGTCCCACCCCTCCGCCTCCTGCCACGCCAAACCGGACCCTGCCCCCCTCCCCCCACACCGTGCAACGCGAGCCCCTTGCGACGCCGGCGCCGCAGCTCCACCGCCAGGGTGGCTGGCACCCTCGTCAGTAGCAGAGGTGCTGCTCCTGACAAACCGCGCCACCCCGCCCTTGCTACTCCACTGCTTGCCCCCCCCCGCCAGGCATGACCGAGATGCTGCTCTTTCCACACCGCGCCACTCCGCACTCGCCACTCCGCCACTCACAGCTCTCCACCAGGCATATGACCCCCCCTATCTCCACCAGACCCGTCCCCGCCCCCAAACGGGCCAGACCCGACGTACCTTGTCCCAAGCCGGTCAAGGCAGCGCCTCCGCCGAGGTGAACGGCACACCAGCCAGTCCCAAAGCTCCAGCGGCGGCCACACCACGCCACTCTGGCCTCGTCACCCCATCCCTCGCCGCCTCCCACCACATGCTCGACCCCTCTCCGTCCAACGCCACACACAAGACCCCGCCCATCGTTACCCCACCCCTCGCCGCCCCCAACCGAGGCCAGACTAGAGGACCTTGCACCACGGCGGCCACGGCAGCGCCACCGCAATAGGGACCGACACCCCGGTCGGTACCAGAGCGGCAGGCGGGTGAGAGGAGACGCAACCACAGGGGAAGGGTGGAGGAGCGGGTGGCGCCCGGTGCGGCCACTGGGCAACCGCCATGACAGGACGGGGGGGCAGAGGGAGGCAGGCATGGTACAGGGGAGGGCAGGGGAAGACATACATGGTGCAGGGGGGGCCTGGGAGAGGCAAACATGGTGCAGGGGGGAACAAGGGGGAGCAGAGGAAGGCAGCGGGGGGCAGGGGACGGCAGCGGGAGGCAGGGGAAGGCAGGAGGAGGCAAGGAGAGGCAGGGGGAAGCACTGCTTGAGGAGGGGACACGGGAGGCAGCGGGGTGAGAGGAGAACGACTCGCAGGCGGACGGTGGAGAAGCTGGACGCGCCCGGTGACGCCCACCAGGCAACGGCCGTGGCAGGACGGGGGGGCAAAGGGAGGCAAACGTCGTGGGAGGCACTCGGGTGCAGGGAGAGGCAGGATGGGGCAGGAGAGGAGAGGGCCCACAGATGGCACGCTGCGACGACACGAATGCGCAGTAGACTGGATGGGCGGGAGTTCGGTCGCCCATGCTGAACGCAGGCCAGGTTTTAGAAGAGTGTCCAGCGTAAAAGTTGTCAATATCCACCGGAAGGTATTTTCCGGGAACGAGATCTACGTAGAAGACAAAAAAACTGTGTAGATATTGTCACGAGCGATGAACAGTCGGGGGGGACATCCGGTGAGCTCAGATACATTGCACGCTCGCAACGATAAAGTTTTGGGGTGCTGTGGAGGGCCCAAATGTCCCAGCTTGACACGGCGAGAGGGCTTTCTGGCCCAGACCCGGTCGTCTGCTGCCCGTCGGCGGTGAGCCTGCCCGTCGGCCATGAACCGTTGGAGGAGGCGGCGAGGACTGTGTTTCGTCGGGAAGAGGCGGACGAAGGTGTGCCTGGAGCACCACCCACGAGTACGGCACGTCAACGACACGCGGCAAAGGATGCTTCGGCAGCGTACTCAGTTGTCGAACTAGTATTAACTTCTACAGTCACGTTGATACCTGGGATGGCACCAATAAAATCGATGCATTGAATTAAAATAAGTAGTAACAGTTTAATTCTATATTAATCAGTGGCGCTTTCCCGTTTTTTAATGTTTTTAAACAAAATGCTGGGTGAGCCCCCCGCGCCCACCCCCAACTTCTCCCCACTGCCCCTTGTCCTGGTTGGATATCTGATTGTTCGCCCCAGCTACGCGACGGAGCAGCCACAGAAGGACTGGCGCTGCGCGACAGTCAGTCGCTCACGCGGACGCTGCTACTAAAGATAGTGCCACCACTGCTGTCGCTGACACCGAAAATGTGCGTCGGGGAGCATCCTGGTCGCTGCGACACCACCGCCCCAGGGCACTCTCGCCACGGTGCGCTTTACGACGTACCGCAGCGGCGTGCGGGGCGGCCGCCAATGAACGTCGCGTCACGTTTCGGGCGCTGCTGTGCGTTTGGGAGCAAGCAGCCCCGCGGATGTCAAATGACGGCCAAGCTCCAGCCCCTCACTCACCCCACACCGTCGCTGTCGACGCACCCCACCAGGGACCAGTGCTACTGCTAAGTATGGTGTACATACTGCACCCCTTCTCAACCGACCCCGCCCTCCACTTGCCCACAGTCACGTTGTCTGGCATGGACCTTAGCCCGCGCCCCCCCAGCGGGTGCGTCCTGAGCGCGCCTGTCGCCGCTTTCCTTCAGTGAACCCCCTACCACACGAGATATAGTGCGTCCTGTAAAAAGTGGACGTGCACGTGTCGTGATCATGTCAAATATCGGCCACTGGACCAATCAAACCCACACTGCACGACCTGTGCACGTCCACTTTATACGGGACGCACAATATCATGACGAGATCATTGATCACTGCCACGAGTCACATGTTCAGGCAAATTGACCAGATTGATCCGATTCACGTCAGTTTAGACTCCGGGTGTAGAATGGCCAATGGCCAATGGCCAATTAACAACGTTCGCCGTCTAGTGCCTATTCTACTTAGAGGATCATATTATCCGATTCGGATCATATTATCCTCGTTTTTGGCCACGTTTTCTCGACGACTGGGTTGTCTGCTGAGCTTTTTGACAGCAGAATCGGACTCAGCACAGTCTCTTTACCCTTACGATTTCGTATCAACGGATGCTGGAATCGACGATTGTGAGAGGATCATATTGTCCTTTTGGGAGGATCATATGATCTTCCGTCGAAGTAGAATAGACACTAGCCCCTCCGCCCGCTCGTCTCCGCATCTTCGTGCTTGGCGTTGCCGGTGGCAACGCTCGTCGTCTGTCCCCTCCTTGTCCAAGCTCCCGCCCCCGCAGCTTCCTCCTCGCGGGCTGTGCCTTCCCGCCCACTCCCATCATGGCGAACAAGAAGATGATCACGCTGCCCAACGGTGCGACATTTCCGGCCAACGGGTTTGGCACATGGAAGTCTGAGCCCGGCAAGGTCGGCGCCGCTGTGAAGAAGGCACTGGAGCTTGGCTACCGCCACATCGACTGTGCGGCCATTTACTGCAATGAGCAAGAAGTCGGTAAAGTTTTTGCCGAGGTCTTTGGCGGGGACAACCCCGTCGTAAAGCGCGAGGACGTTTGGATCACGTCGAAGGTGTGGAACAGCTGCGGGTCCAAGGAGGAGGTTGTGGCCGCCTGCCGCCGCTCCTTGCTGGACCTTCAGCTTGACTATGTGGACTTGTACCTTGTGCACTGGCCAGCCAACTGGGAGCATCAGGGGTTGCCGATCACGGAGACCACGATGGGCAGTGACGCTGACGGGAAGCCGCTTTGGAGCAAGACCAACACGCTCCAAAGCAAGTGGGAGGGAATGGAGGAGTGCAGCCGGCTGGGTCTCGCGAAGGTACGGTTTCTTTGGTGCTTGCGCAACAGGGGGATTGCGAGGCGGGACAGGCAGCTCGCATGGCTTTGCAAAGTGCTACTTCTGTCACATGGTGTGGTGTGCCCGGCGCTGCTAGCCGAGTGATTTCCCGCTCTAATTCGCCATTCTCTGTTCTTTTCCCTGTTGGGCTGCCTTTTTCTCACTGGCTTCCTCCCACCCCAACAGGCGATCGGCGTGTCCAACTACAGCTCCTTGATCCTCATGGACCTCCTTGCCTACGCCAAGATCCCCCCCGTCATCAACCAAATCGAGGGGCACGTCTACAACCAGCGCCCCGAGCTGCGCGCCGTCTGCGAAGCGAACAACATCCACGTGACGCTCTACTCGGTGCTGGGTAGTGGTAAGGAGGGCCCCCTCCAGGACCCCACCGTCAAGGCAATTGCCGACGCCCACGGCGTGTCGGCAGGTTCCGTGTGCATTGCGTGGGCGCTCTCCACGGGCTGCTCTGTGCTGTCCAAGAGCGTCACTCCATCGCGGATTGAGGAGAACTTTGCGGCCGAGGCGGTGGAGCTCGCCGCCGAGGAGGTGAAGCAGCTCGATTCGCTTGAGCGGGGGATGATCGCGTGCAACATGAACGAGTACTGGGGGTTCCCCGCGCACGCTTAAAGCACACGGCTGAGATCCCTGGCACGGGACCATGTCTTTTTTTTTGCGATAGGTGGGGTGGCGGACGGTTGGAGGCCATTGATGGTGTTCCGCTGCTGGGTATCTCTCTAGTGCGTCATCGCCTGTCTTGACGAGCTCGGGCGGTTTTCCTGCGTACTGTGTTCTTGTTGCTGTATATTCGTTCTTTGATTTCTCTTATCCACCGCGGAGCCGTCAGCCGTCTCAGCGTGGGGCACGTCAGAGGCTGGCCAGGTTTGACACTGCCGCAGCGTGCACAGCGGGCCAACGACAAACAGCGTGACCGCCACGCAACGGCGACGCATGCAGCCACCGCACACGTGGAGGCGCTTGGCCCGCTCGAGCACTTACCCCACCTGTGCCGCCCGCTGCCCGCCGCCGACACGGCCAGAACAGTCCAGATAGGGCACCTCGGGCCACGACGCGGCGCTGGCGCGGGTCCGTCCACAGAGCCCCGGGATGTACAGTGTGGCCACGTCCGGCGCCAAACCCGGCACAAGAACTCGAGCAGAAAAAAAAGTGAAAGACAAAAACACGCCCGGCCGCCGTTGCAGCGGGAAGAGACGAGAAAAAGACGCATCGCAGCAGCTCTAATGCGGATGGCGGTTGGCGCCCACCCCGCCGATGCCTGGTCTCTGGATGAGCGCCACAAAGGAAGCTTCCTCGGCACTCCCGATGGGAGTGCCCGTCGGCGGCGGGCCGTACCCCCCCCCACCATACGGGGGGGACGCCATCCCCTGCATGGGCGGCGGCCCATGCCCGTGAGGCCCAGACAGCTGGTGCTGTAGCGCTGGCTGGGCGTGTAGCGGTCCAGACAGGTGCTGGTGAAGCGGTGGCTGGTCAGGCTGCGTCGACGGCATCGGTCCTGACAGGTGGTGCTGCAGTCCGGGCTGGGGCGGCAACGGCATCGCGGACGGCACAACGGCCATGTGCACGTGGAGGGTCGGGGGGACGACGCCAGGGTGGGAGGAAGGGGTCGCCGCCACGCCGGCCACTACAAAACCGCCGCCGCCGCTAGGCCCGCCGTGGTAGGGGTCAACCTGCCTCCCCATCAAATGTGGCGGGTAGCCTCCGCCGCCTGTCCCAGGCGTGGGCAAGGCCGTTACTGGCGGCGGCGGCCTCATACCAGCCAGCAAGACTTCGAGGTCCTGAGAGCCCCGCCGGCTGAGCGCGCCACCGTCGCCATCGTCGTCGTGGCCTCCCGTCCCGGTCGAATGGTCATAGTGCGGGGCCTGGCCGTCGTGCTGGTGCGGGTGGCCACCATAGCCGCCCTGGTGGCTCAGGTGTCTGCCCGCTCCGTGCGGAGATTGCCCGTAGGACGAGGCGGGAGGTGGCTGTCCATAGGATGACGGCGCCGCCTGCTGACCATACGTCGGGCGCGGCTGCCCATAGTGCGAGAGAGGAGGGTGCCCATAGAGTGGAGGAGGCGCCTGCGCATACGGTGCGGGCGATGGCTGCTGCGCGTAGAACGACTGGGGTTGCGGGTGCCCATCGAGGCGCAGCTGGCTAGCACGATGCACCAACGCGTCCTCGTCGCGCCACCCGCCAGGTGCGTCAGAAACGGGGCCATGCGCAACGGGTGTCGCGTGGCCTGCGTCAGGCGGATGGGCAACACCGCCCCCGGCATGGACGTCAGCATAACCATAGCCGGGGTAACCACCACCGCCACTGCCACTGCCACCACCACCACCGCCACCGCCACCGCCACCACCGCAACAACCACCACCACCACCACCGCCGACACCGCCACCGCCACCACCACCGCCATCGCCAACGCCAACGCCAACGCCACCGCCACCGCCACTGCCAACGCTAACGCCATCGCCACCGCCAACGCCACCGCCAACGCAAACGCCACCCCCCGCATGCCCGTCATGTGAGTCTAGTATTCCCCCCCATCCAGCCGCCGCCCCCCCACCCCCGCCCGCGATCAAGCCATCCACGCTCAGGGACGGGAAGGGGGGCGCCCCCCCCGGCACCTCCACCACCCGCGCGGACGTTTGGGGAGCCACCCCGCCCCCGACTCCACCGCCAGGAGGACCGCCGCCAACGGGTCGGACGGCGCCCAGGTCCAGCCGCCGCCGCTGCGGCACTGGCGGGGTGGCCGCCGGCACCTGCGAAGGCGCGAGCGGCGGCAGCAATGGCAACAAGTCGCTCGACGAAGCCGATGGGAGCGAGCCGCTGGGCGGCTGTGGGGACGGCACCCGCTGAGCGGCTGGGCGCCCAGCAGCGGCGAGTGGGGGAGGGGGGGGAGACGGCACCGGCGACACGTGCGACCGCGGCGAAGACACGAGCGGCGACAGGGGGGTGGACGACCGGGAAGAGCCGCCCCCACCGTCGACCGCCGCCGCCGCCTCTGCCACCGCCGCCGCTGCCGCTGCCGCGTCGCCTGCAGTCGGGGAGTGGGGCCGCGGGGCGGCAGGATGGCCGGTGGTGCCCCCTCCCCGCCCCCAACGGGGCCCCCCCACCAGCCGCCGCACGCCGCGTTTGTCCACCTCGACCGACACCTTGAGGTACCGCCCCGGCCGGGCGGGGTCCTGCCCATAGTGGGTGTCCCACACCTGCCCGGGCACGTACCGCGCTTCCGCGACGGGCGTAAACGGGATGTCCCCAAGCATCGTGTCGCCGCCGCGGCCAGCCGACGGCGAGGCCGCGGCAGCGGCCGCGTCAGCCGACGAGCTGGCGACACCGTCGGGGGGGGCCAGAAGGGCGGGGGGTGGGGATGGGGGGGGAGACGGCGCCGGCGGGGGAGTCACGGGCAGGGGGGGGGGGAGCCGGGGGGGGGGGAGCCCGATGACAGGCCCCCCCGGGACCCGTCGGTCATGACGGAGGGGGGGGGGCGTCACACAGCCGAAGCAGCGACGGTGGTGGGGGGACGGGGCAAGAGGGCCGACGGGGGGGGGGGTGCAGGGAGGCGATGCAGCACGGGGAACCGGCCCGGAACGGCAAGAGGGCAGGGGGGAAGAGGCTGGCGGGAGCTGGGATGTGCCCGGGAGATGGGCGACGGGGGCGGAACCGGGCGCCACGCGCGCGCCAACGTTGGAGAGGCGTGCCCCTCACACCACCGCCGGCCGCCACCCCGAACGCGTGCCGCCGCTCACTCCCGCCCGACGAGGCACGTGCGCGCCCTTGCCAACAGGGCGCGGTCGGGGTGCGTGGCGCAGCCGGCGGCGGCGGCGGCGGCGGCGGCGGCCAACGCCAAGCTGGCTGCCGCGGAGGCGGGACACCGGGTGTGGTGCAGCCAGGCTGGCAACATCGGGGTGCCCCTCATGCGAACAGCACGGGTGGAGCATCACCGGCGTCGTGTGCTCGCGTGCGGAGTCCACGCAGCGGCAGCTGTTGGTGGCCCACAAGGGCTGATGCATTGCTGTGCGGACGGAGCCACAGGAGGTCCAGTGTCAGGAGTCCAACCATGTTTTCAAATAATCCCAGATCATCTCTTGAATTGTGCACCCTATAGAGTATTGAGGCTCTCAATCTGCACTACTGTGCCCTGGATTTCTTGACTAGATGGCGAGAGATTACTGCGTATCCTCCGGCGAGGGTAACATTTCCCAAGATAAGCTGGATACTTAGTCCTTCGGCGCTGGACTTTCGATGAGGCGTTTCCGGTGCTTGCCATGTGAATAGCAAGAACAGATAGGTAAGGCGCGGTCCCCCTCTAATCGGATCCCCGAACCCATTCCTAATGCGACGGTTTTCCAGCAGGGGGAACCATGGGTGCTTCCGTCGTTCGCCTCAGCATTACTGGGCTGTTTTGGCAACCCGCTGCCGTCCCGCGCATTCGCCATCCCCTCGCGTTGGGCGGTGCTGCGTGAGCGGCTGGCAGCGTCGGGGGCCCTCCGATGGTGGCACCTTCCCCGGTGCCTCTGTCTGGCATGTTCCCGTCCACCTTCCTCCATCTCTGCCTCTCTGCCCACGTCGCCACCACCTGCCGAGTGTACCTGCTGCCCCTGCGGCCGTTGGCATTCCCCTAACCCCAATCGACTTTAACCCCCGTCTTCCCCGCCTCCCCCCCCCATTACGTTTCCATTCTTCCATCCCACCATGGACAAGGCCCCCCGCAGAGGCGGCCGCTCCTCTCCGAGCGCCTCCGACGCCAGGTTCTCCAAGCATGCCCACCCTACCCTTGGTGTTCCCTGCGCGGGAGACTCTGTGTGCCTTCAACCGCCCCCGGATTCCGTGTCTGCCACGGAAATGCTCGCCCGCATCGAGTACTTCTCCCGCCCCGTGGGAATCTGGACCTTCCTGGGCTCTTGGTATTACCGGCCGGCGGATGTGCCGCCAGAGGGCTCGGACCGGATACCCAAGCCCGTCCACCCTCGGGAGCTCTACCTATTAGACCACCAGGACATCAACTCGACGGACAGCATCCTCGAGCGAATTGACGTGTGGTCCGCCACCGACTATGAGTCGCTCCTGGCGGGCGCCGCGGGGCCGACGTTGCCCGTAACGGTCATCGCGGCGGGTTACGTATGCCGGCTGCTGTACGGGGCGTCGGACTTCACCTTTCTTCAGCTGGACGCCAACGTCTCAGATGCCCTTCAGGTGAGTGCGCGGCGCCACGGGCGTGCGCCAGTCATGGGCGGGGGGGGAAGAGGAGGCTGCTTCGGAAGGGGACACGTCCGCTGCCGTGGCGCCGCCGCTGGATGCCATTCCGGTGGCCAACGGGGAGGGGGGGGGGCAGGGAAAAGCGGTCATCCCGGCCGATGGTGGTGACGGCGACGCCAACGCTGGCGGTAGCGGCGGCCAGGGCGGCCCCACCGCCGGCTCCCCACCATCCGCCTTTGAGGCGGGGCCAGCACGGTCCCCGCGGCCGCCGTCGGGCATGGCGGTGCAGCTGTCGCAGCCGCCCGCTGCGGCCGGCGGCGGCGTCCCCCCCCCCGCCGGCGCCCAGGCCGAGGCGCCCCCCCCGCAGGCCGCTGCCGCAGCAGCGGCGCCTCCTGTGGCCACCCCAGGCCCCGTCACGACAGCCGCTGCGCCTCGCCCCCCCGGGGGTGCGGCGGGTAAGGCAAGGCCAGCCGTCACCGCATGTCCCACTGACGTTGCCGCTGCCGGGGCCAGTACCCCCCCCGCGACCGCCGGCGGGCCCGTCGCCTCCCCGCTACGGCCGGCGGGCTCGGCACTTCCCCCGCTACCGTAAGGGAAAAGAACCGCGACAAAACCGCGATCCGTGATCCGCACCCACAGTCCGGCAGTCGGGGGCCAGAACCGCGACAAAACCGCGATCGATTGCAGTTTGATTGGCTCACGGGCGCCCTCGGAGGTGTGAGCCACTTGACACTGGATACTGCTTACAGCAGCAACGACAGGAACACACGTGTTGTTGTTATCACTGCATCACCTTATTTGTTTCCGTCGACGCAACCGTGGCTTTTATTCCTTCTTCTTCTACTACAACCACGAGCCCACCACCACCACCCCAGAGACACCGCCACCTCCACCACGCCACCACTTCTCCGCCGCCACCACCCCGCCACCGTGAACGCCGTTGCAGCACCAGCGCCGCGACCACCTCCCCTCCTAACGCCACCGCCACCCCCACCTCCCCCCCCCGCCGCTCCCATCTCCCCGCCCATCGCCCCCCCCGCCGCCGCTAGCTGCTGCAGTGCCAGCTGCTCCTCTCGCGTCCCCTCGGTACCCGCGTCGCCGCCCTCAGTCGCGACGGCTGCGGTGCCGTCCGTCGATGGAGCAGCGTCGGGAGAAACAGGAGCGTCGGGGTACCAGGGGCAGCGGCTGTGCCACAGCCGCTGTGGCGCCCGCCGCGGCCACGACCACCGCCAAGACGCTGCCTGGATGGGACGGCGCGGCGGATCCAGCGACCGGTCCCCGCCGAGGTAGATCAAGCCCACTCGCGCGACGCCGGGCACTCGGTCCGGCTACTCGCTCAGCCGCACACGGCGCACGAGAGGCACCGTGCGCCGCCGATGCCGGGGTCAGGCCCTCTGGCGGAGTAGCGGGGCGGGCAACTGCGGGGGGGGCGGCGTCGACGCGTGCCACCTGCGCTGCCGCCATCAAACCTTTCACAAGCGAGAAGCAGCCATCCACAAAGAAATCATAACCACCAAAGAAATAGTACAAGCCCTCAGCCACAGAACAACAATGGTAAGTGCATATAACCCCACTCGTGCACGAAGAGAGGACCCCCTGCCCTTGATCAACATGAGACGCAGGCACCGTGCTTACCATTACCGGACGGTTCTCCGGGGGAGGTCTACGACCGTGCGCATGCACGAGACGGCGTGGTACGCAGCAGTGGTCGGCGGGTACGTGAGCACAGCGCGTCTAGTATCACCGCGACAGACAGGATCGCGAAGCAAAGCGAGGAAGAAAAAGACGGGGAGGGGGGGGGCGAGGAAAATGAAGACGGGGGGGGCGGGGCGAGGAAAAGGAAGAAGGGGGGGGGGGGCGAGGAAAATGAAGACGGGGGGGGGGGGGAGGCGAGGAAAATCAATACTGGTGGGGTGAGGCGAGGAAAATGAAGACGGGGGGGGGGCGGGGGCGACGCGCTCAGGGTTGACGCAAGACGGCGAGACGCACGGGTGTGGCAGAGCGACGAGGCTTCAACACTAAAGCGTGGAGGCTTGCTCTGACAGAGAAGCCCAGAGGCTTGCTCTGACAGAAAAGCCCTGAACTCTCTGGAGGGCCAATCAGAGTCTGTTGTCCGTCTTCTCTGCTGTCAAGACCCTTTGATCCGCTGATGGAGCAAGAACATTCGAAAACTTTAAAACTTTTCCTGTAGCCCGCAAAGCGCAAATCAATAATCAAAAGCATCCCTAATCAAAACAAAAAACTCGTGTGTGCATGGTACCCGAGCCCTGATGGGCGCCTGTAGATCGCTGTTCCGGGGTGCCGTACGAAAGATATCGCGATTTTATCCCGGTTCTGTTCCCATAGGGCTACGGCCGGCGGGCCCGTCACGTCCCCCGCTACGGCCGGCGGAACAGTCGCCCCCGTGCACCCTTCCCCCACCCCCACCCCCGTTCCCTCCCCCCGCCCTCCCCGAGAGGACTTTGCCGCCGTATTAGCCAGGCTGGATCCCCCCCTTGGCGCCCTCTCC
Organism: Pyropia yezoensis; assembly: GCA_009829735.1. Classification (NCBI taxonomy): domain Eukaryota; phylum Rhodophyta; class Bangiophyceae; order Bangiales; family Bangiaceae; genus Pyropia; species Pyropia yezoensis. The sequence goes on from CM020620.1 coordinate 26,480,884, forward strand.
GCATCCGAGCGGAACTCTCTGCTCGTCGCCCACTGCTTTGTGTCGACCGCGCTGAGTACGTGGCTGGGGCCTCGCGGCGACGTTCCGGTCTCTGAGGCCGACCTCCGCGGCATGTTTGACGAGGCCCTCCGGCTGTACAACGCCCATGTGGCGCGGTCTTCATGAGGCGGAGTCGCTGGGAGGGGGGAGCGGGAGGGAGGCGGAACCAGGGGGGGAGCGGCACGCCCGTATCTGTGTGTACATACGAATGGAAGCCGCGGGCCTCCCCTCCGTCGTACGACTCTGGGTGAGGGTTCGTAGAGGCCTCCGTTGCTCCTGGTGGTTTTCAAAGGCCAAAGCCAAGGAAGGCTCGGGTGCCATGCACATACGAGACTCGTGCTTTGATTATGGATGCTTTTAAAGTTTGATTAGCGCTTCTGGTGCTCTCTGGAAAGTTTCAAAACATTTGAATGGTCCCTGCTCGCCCTTCAGGAGGCAGTGGAGAGAGCGGCGTCATTCGTATGACTGACGTTGTTGGACCTCTGTGAGGAGCATTTTAGATGAGGACGTACAAGAGCGGAGAGGGACCGCTATGTAAGGGGGTGAGGAGGCACCATGTTATGAACAGGGATTTGAGGGTGGCGTCGGCGTTTGTCCTCCTCGCGCAGTTCTCGAAGATGACTCGAGGAGAACGACTCGAAAAAGTGAAGGTGCGGGGAGGGAGGGAGGCGCTCATCAATGTAGAAATACGTGATATATTGTGGGCAGCGGGGGCGTGGGGTGCGGCGGCTTGGGTCGCGGTCGTCCCGCGGCCGGTCCCGCCCGCTGCGCTGGATGAGACAAGACGGAAGGAGTGTCAGGGCGGTTCCAGAAGCGGCGACACAGCGCAGCACTGCTTATCCCCTGTCAAGATACAAGTCCGGTTTTGGCCAGATCTCTTGCTTCGTTGTGCAATTCTTGCCCTCCTCGAGCACGAAAATGAACAGCTCGAGCAGAATCTTCCTTTTCTAATCGAGGGGCTGGGCTGAGGCCAAAGAATCTCCCCCAGGATGACCGACACGACGGCCACTGTCGGTGCTCTGTCAACCAATGACAACAGCGGTGGCGCTGCTTTTTGCTGCATGGAGCGTTCCATTGGTCATAATTCACGACGTAGATGTCGAGCAAGGCGGGGAGATTTTTCCGTGCAGACCCTCGAAAGCTGTCGTCGCGCAGGTTTTTGCTTCACCAGTGCGAGAGGTTACGCGGTTTTTAAACGCGTTTGTATAAACATTGCTCCCAGGCATAGCGATGGTCAGTCGCTTCTTTGCGCTTCACAAGAGTGCTCGCCTGCCCCGTGCGCTTCTGGTCATACCAAGGGAGGTGGCGACCACAAATCGTTCGAGCTGTTATAGGCAGAAAGCAAGAAACGGGGGGGAAAGCGGTGTCTATGATGCCTCGAGGGGGGATCGATGCAGGTTAGTCGTGAGAGTGGAGCCGCGTGTGCCAGTTGACGTGTCGATTTGATCGATGAGCTACAGATAAAAAGAAAAAGAGGAAAGCGTCAAAATAAAGACACAAATCAATCACGAGAAAGGCATGTCCTGGAGGGGGTGATGATGCCCCCTGGATAACCGTAGCCATAAAGGCCGGGGCTGCGTGACAAAAGTCATACATGCCGCTCCCCGTATGGGGGATTGGCGCTGAGATCAGCGCCATTGGTCTGCAGCTCGTCACGCCCACCAAGATCGGTGGACGCCGTTTTTCCGCCGAAGGCGCCCTACAAAAAAAAAAAACCTCGATATTCAGGTTTTACGCCCTCGATATCTATGTTTAATCCTTGATATCGAGGTTTGTGGATCGCGCCGCGAGTCGGCTCGTTGCGAAGTCTCGGAGGCAGGCTACATGTATTCCCCAGGCTGTGCTCTGTCCGAGCTGGCGTCGAAACGAGGCCCATTCAGGCCAGCAAGGATCATCGTCGGCGACCGGAACCACATGCAACTCAATCACACACACGGCATGGCGTTGTATTTCACAATTTTCCACTGCAACGTACTGCAACATCACGCGAAGACCGTCCACTGATGAAAAAAGAGCACCACTGCAATACATGTCATGACTTGTGTATCGCCGCATCTTCTTGTACTTCCCTGCAACACAGATCCCTCATGCACATCACCGCTCCTCACACACTGGCCGTCGCGACTCCGACAGTCAACTTGGTGCAGTCAGCGAAGAGCAAGAGCCTGTACGTCTGCGTGTCCATGATTGAAGATTTCACCGAATCGCCTCTCCTTACCACGTCCTGAGCAATCCCCACCCCTCTTTCCCAGAAATCTCATCTGACTCCTCAAATCCTAGTCAATCACAGCTCCGGAAGCTCTCTGCCTTTCCGCCCCCCCGCGCCCCCCCAGCCCGCCCAGTTGCTCACGTTGACCCCCCCTCCAAGAAGGGCTCTCAATACATCAAGTCAGCTCTTGGAACTTGTTCGGGAGGACGAATGATGACGGGAGCCAGACGCTGGGCTCATTCGACAGCGTGATCCCCCGCTCCCGGGTAAGCTACTGCGACGTAAAAAAAATCCCGCAGGGGCATGGAGGACTGAAAAGCTACCAAATCGGTCTCACTTCAGATTTCTTCTCGATAAAGTTAGCAGACCTTAATTGTTCATGATAAGTCTCATTAGACACCACTATCGTGAATTTGCATAGGGGCACCATCGCGTTCTGGTTGGTCGATGTGATGATATGTTTTGAAAACGTTGCATTTCCGCATGTTCTCTTGATGACTTACGTTAGAATGCTCGAGCACTCCGAAATTGGGGATGCTTCAAGTACGTTTTCGTCAGTATTTGAACTTTCCATGTGCGCAAGTACAGGATATTTTGTTGAACTCTCACAGAATCTGAACAGAGTGGGCAGATCCTTGCACGGGCTTGCTCCTTATGAAGATTATTTGCTTGACCAATCAGCGCAATCCGCCACCACCACTTGGCGTCCAATGAATGAACTGGTGGCTACCGTCGCTGCGGTGGAGACCGCACGCCATTGGATGCGTGTGGAGCACGAACCGGACTTGCCACACATTGCCCCCTCCACCCACCGCCTTGCCTCCACCTCACCCCCCCCTCCACGCCCCGCTCGCACTCTCCTCTATCCCCTGCAAGCGCTCTCCCGGACTGCCCCTTCTCCCACCGTGTCGTGTCCCATTCCTTTCCTGCTCCCGCCCCACCCCCCCCCGTCTCCACCCCCCGCGCCCCCCTTCTCTCCATCTCCTCTCCCACTTCCCCGCACCCATGCCCCCCCCCCCACCCCCCCCCCTCTCCACTTCTCGCGCCCCCCCCGCTTCCCTCCATCTCCTCTCCCGCTTCCCCGCACCCACGCTTTTTCTTTTCCGCTTGCTCTTCTTGTCCACCACTATGCACAGTTCCATGTCATGCGCTACATTGGCTTGCATTTCCCTGCAACTGCGTTGCGTTGGCTTGCAGTTATCTGCACTATCTTGCAGATTCACCAGTGTTCTACTTGCTACGCACCTTTCGCAGGTTCTTCTGCATCTTTTTCTTGTCGAGCTGGCGTCCTCCCTTCCCTTTCCACCGCCCGCACCCCCCCCGCTTCCCTGCATCGCCTCTCCCGCTTCCCCGCACCCACGCTCTTCTTTTTTCGCTTGCTCTTCTTGTCCACCACTCAGGTATGTGCGGAGGATGCCATGGGTGGTGCATGTGGGTGGATCGGCTGGACGGAGCTGCTCTGGCGATGTACGTGGGTGTGTGCGCGGGGGGCTGCTCGCGCGGTGGTACGAGAGGGCGTGTGGGAGGGTGGCAATTGCCGTGGTGCTGGCGGTAGGAAGACGATACACATGGGGGTGCCATACATGCACAGTTCCATGTCATGCGCTACATTGGCTTGCATTTCCCTGCAACTGCGTTGCGTTGGCTTGCAATTACCTGCATGTTTTTGATATTCACGAGTTTTTTGCCCGCTACGTACCTTTCGCAGTTCCTTCTCAATGTGATCCTTACCGCGCTGATGTCCTCTCTTCCCTTCCCTTCCGCCCCCGGCTTCCCGGCTCCCCTCCACACGATTTCACACCCCCCGGCGCCCTCTCCCTCCTCCCCGTGGTCTTTCTGTGTACCCATCAGGTATGCGCAGAGTATGCCGTGAGTGGTGCATGTGGATGGATGAGCCGGACGCAGCTGCTATGGTGATTTTGGTGGGTGCGTCGGCGGGTGGATGCGTCTGCTGTGGTACGGGAGGACATGTGGGCGGGAGGCCGCGGGCGTAGTTGTGTGCGTCGGGTGACGGCGAGTACAGGCGGCCACGCGTGGGAGCACCAGCAGGCGTGCGGAGTGTCTGGCGGGATCCGTTGAACGGTGTGTCTGCCCACTGTGTTAGGGACGGCGAGTGTCTGGGGCGGCGCAGACACTGCGGCGAGGCATTGACGTCGATGCGGCAAGTGGCTGTGACTGTGTCTGTATCTGGTGTGTGTCTGTGCCTGTGTCTATTCACCTGATCAGGTAGCTCCAGGTGGCCCGCCTCTGCAATACGTGTCCAAATGCTTTGAGAAGGTGCTGAGTAACTACTAAAGTAAACAAAAATGGATGAGCGATTCCACAAGGACCGGAATAAAAGGGGCCGTCATCTGGCGTCATCCGGACTGTGCCGGATACGCACTGTAGTGGCCTATTCAACTCTATGTGTTTCACACTGCAATCGAGCTTGCATTGAGGTGTGTTACGGGATGCAATACACGCGGTGTATGGTGCATCACACCATTCTTGCTGCCCTTTTTCGGTGCCTGAGTTGCAAGCATCTGCCTGTATCTACTGCATTTCAAACAGGCGTTGAAATACAGGAAAACATGCAGTGAAATACAGTGGTTCCGGTCGCCGACGATGGCCTGAGCGTGGGACTTGCTGGACGTTTCCGGGTGCCTCCAGCGCTGCTTCGAGCGTTGTGGCTCCCCGACTTCACGTCTGGCACGTGTGGCTCAGAGCTTACATATGGCCGTCTCTTCCATCACTCAGGCAACAATCCAGTTGCTTCCATCCTGCAATCGCACGCACGCCGACCCGCCCCCACAAGAGAGGCCCGCGGGGCTCGGGGACACATGTTCGCGTCGGCTACCAGTGCCTCAGTCGCGCACACCGGCCACAGTCAGTCGGAGCACTTGCCACCACTGCACTCCTGCTCAGCGTCTACCCTCGGCGCTTGCCCTCCACATCCCCCTCGTGCTTTGTGCTCGTCCCCTTCTGTGCGTGCCGCACCCGTGACGCTACACCAGCCTGCGCTACTTTTCTGGTAAGTGCCTGCTCACTCTGTCACACCGCAAGCTCGCTGTCATCATGCGCCCCAGCACGTTCTGCGGCGCCCGTGTGTTCAGCTTCTGCGTGCAACTGGCTCAACCAGCAGGATGCTAACCCTCTGTCCGCCACGACCATCTCTCTGTACATGCAATTTTTTCTGGACCCCTGTCTGTGCCGTAACCATCCCTCTGTGTTTGTGCTCTTACTGGTTGTCGTTCTCCTGTGCGTCTGCACCTGATCCTCACCCAAGACACCAATATGCGCCTCATGGGGGACTCTGGAGATGCCTACAGGCCGTGCCCGTGCACCAAGTGCAGCGGCGGCAAGCAAAAGCGCCGCCGACTGGTCAGCAGGGCGACATTTTTTCGTCACCGACTGGAGGAGGCCAAGCTGGGGGAGGGCGCCGGCAGCTCTCCACAGCCCCCCGTACCCACACCACCCGTTGCTGCTTCGGTGTCTCCCTCTGCCCTGCCCCCCCCCACCCCCGCCCCCATCCCCCCCCCTACCCCCCACGGTTGCTTGAGTCTCCCGCCCCCCCCGGTGACTTCCATACGTGGGCCGCTCCTGGTGTACTCCCGGTGGGGGGCGGTGGGCGGGGTATGAACGATGATGGCGCGGCAGCTGTTGGGGACGACGCAAGTGGCGGGGGTGAGGCCGACAAGGACTGGGGTGATTCGTCCTCGGCTTACAGCGCAGATTTCTTCTATGACACCTCAAACTCAAGCGTTTCGTCAGTTTCTGATTCTGAGCAAGAATGCTTCGAGGAACATGAAGACGTGCCCAACCCCTTGGTTGCCGAGGAGGAGGCGCCACCAGTGCCGGTCAACAGAGTGATCCTTCCCGTAAACCAGTTTACCAGCTTAGTGGACGACTTCGTCGCCTGCACGTTCGTCACCGACCACAACTTGACGGGCGATGCGGTCCATGACTACCAGCGCCAGCGCAGCCGTCTCTTTACGTATCGCACACGGTATAAGCAAGACACTTTTATCAACGCAAGCGTCAACCTGGAGGAGCGTCAAGTCCATGCTTGTCCCAAGGGCTGTGTCGCCTTCACGGGGAGTCGGGAACATGCGTCCTCATGCGATGAGTGCGGTGCTGGCAGGTACAAGAGCAATGGGGCGCCTGCCCGGCCGGTGAAGTATTGGTCGTTGACGGCATGGCTCACGGCCATGTTGGCCGACCGGGAGCTGGGACCCGGTATGGTGGACGCCCTGGCCAAGGCCAGACAGGCTGCTACAGAGCCTGTGTCTGGCGTCGGCGACTGGTACGATAGTTCAAACTTCCGCACAGCCGTGGCAAATGGACTTTTCAACTCAAATACTTCCATCGCTTTGTCGCTTTCTACGGACGGATTTGAGGCATGGCGGCAGATGGGTTTTCAAGGCCGGCCGGTCGTCGCAATTATCCTCAACCTTGACCCAAGTACTCGAAAGAAGATCGTCTCTCAAGTGCTCTTGACAATCACACCGGGCCCCAGGCAGCCAGCCGACCTGGACTCCTTCATGCGCCCCATCGCGGACTGTGGTATAAAACTCGATCCTCTCAGACACGTGTCATTATCCCTCGGGGGAAAGGGACAGGTGACACAGAAAGGGGAACTACGAGAGTGGTATGCCTGTTGCCTCACGTGCCTGCTCGCAGAGCAAACAGATACGCACGGTAGTGCACACGGGGAAGAAGAAAGCAAACGCGCAGTTGTGTTTTTTCCGGAGGGCGCGGGCCCAGAGCGCCTCGCTGTCCCTCTTAACGTGCATCTGGGGGAGCCTCGGCACGTTGGCCAGTCAGCCCCCCCCATAACCCCGAGTGGCCCCGACCCGAGTCTAACCTCGTCAGGTCGGGGGCCACTATCACTACTAGTTCTATTCCCACTCACTAATCACACACTCAATTTCTCTCAAATCAAGTCCCTCACAAGTATGCAAAAACCCATCAGAAATCCCTCTCTTACGTGTGGATAGCGTAGTCCACCGCGTCCCAGTGCCGGGCACGGGCCACGGCTGCCAATCATCACCACACGGCGGGCGTGTTCTGGCACCTGGTGCTCTCTGGTTGCAGTCCCGGGTCGGCGCCAAGTCGGGGCCAGGGATGCTACATAGCTCCCTCCCTAGTCCGGCACGTCCTCGGGCCGAACCAGGTGCCACCGTGCACAGCCTCGAGCACGTCCACACCGGTGCCGAGGTCGAGCGTCCTCATCCCGGTCACGATCACCTGCTCCGATTCTGCCCCCCCCCCTTTCTCCTTCACCTTGGCCCTCTCGTTCCCCCGGATTCTGGACGTCATGTCCAGTTCCGAGATCCAAGCTGGGCCCGTGGTTCCGGCGGCGAGTGTTGCGGAGGAGAACTCGGGTAGTCGCGCCCCTCTTCTGCGTCCGGTTCCTCGGGTGTCGGTGCCGGCGCCGGTCGCCACGGCGGGGACGGATCGGGTTCCCCCGGCTTCTGCGTTGCACCCGGTCGACACCCCCCCGGTGGGTCTCCCGGAGATGCTTCTTGGGCAGGATCCTCTGGCGGGCCGGCGCTACTCCACGGTGGTCGGCAACGCCAGCGCGGCCCAGTGCCAACAGGATTGCTTGGACATCTGGCGCAAGGAACTCCAGCGCGGGGTCTTGACCGAGATGGACAAGACTCGCCTTCATACGGCGGACCAGATGCGCCTGGCACAAGACCGCTCCCAGAGCTTCTCGGGTTCCTCTTGGGTTGCTCGCCTGGAGGATCTCCCCTTCGCGCTGGTGCTGGATCTACCCTTGACCGAGCGTCGCGTGTCTGCGTCCGTTCTCCGGTGGCCAGAAGAGGAAGGGTACGTCCACCGGGCACTTAAGTGTAGCAGTACTCCCAACCACCAACCCCGAGTCAGGGAAGGAAGAGGAGTATTGCCGATATCCCAACTTGGGACACCGGAAGCAAGCACCTCCACACAGCCGAACACGGAACTTGCGTGTGGTGAGCGGGTCCACTCACCAAGGCACGAACAAGATGTGTCGGAGCCAGACGGTGTTTACTTGCTTGGCCAGCCAAGGTGGGCTCTCCCCGCCTTGCTGTCCCTCCTTATCAACCCTCCTTACACGCTCACGCAACCCCTCAAAACACTCAGAAAATGAACCCTCAAACAAACCAATCATATCACTCCACATGCAAAGCACTCAAAGCGTAGAAATCCGTCTGGCTCCCGTGCAAAAATCCCAAGAAACAAATACCAGCAGCATGACCCTGCTCTAGTATGTCGGAAGTCCTAGTCGAATTTCCGTCCAGAAGTCAGAAGTTTCACCATCGTGGGTCGGGTGAATTTCGACTTCCGGTGAGGTCCACTTGACCCGAATCTCCAAAGTATTGGTACCGAATTCCGGCCCAATCTCCCACATTTTCCCCTTCTCAAAAGTCCAGCCGTCCCGGTGGACGTCCAATCAGCTGCGAGTTGCAGTGACCGGGAGAGGAGGATGCAATTCCCGAGTCGGGATGCAAAGTACGGTGCATCGCTGGCGTCTAGCGTGCACCAGGGTTACGCCGGGGTTGCACTCGCGTCCGGCGGGGCCCTCCGAGAGAGGCAGTCCCTCTCCGTGGGGTGCGCTCTCTGCCCTAACCTGGGTAGAGGAGCCCCCTCCACGCGAAACAGGTGTGGGGGAAAGTCGTCCCCCACCTGGTCAGGGTGCTCCACGGGTGGACTCCCGTGTGGGTGGGCCCCCTAACCTGGGTGTCGGCGTTCCTCCGCCACACCCCCTGCCCCTCAACTGGAGGAGTAGGGCATCGACGTTCTCACTCGGAACGTCGACCTGCACCTGCCCCTTCAGTTGGGGTACGGTTGCTCTCGGGGGGTCGGGTTGTGTCCCCCCCTTAGAGCTCGATCCACCCCCAGCTGGCTCTCTGCGGGGTGTTCCTCACTCCTTTTCCCCCCCCTTCTAGTCAGGGTTGAGGGGTGTGCGCACCCCGAGTTGGGGGTGTTGCACTCGGTCGCCGGCGGTGGTACTCGGCCGCCGGTGCGGGGTCTTCTCTGCCCTTCGTGTGTGCGGGCGGGTGTGTGTCTTCCCGCCGCTGCTCCCTCGCATCGGCGGGTCTGTCTCTTCCCGCCGTGCGGTTTGTGTCGCCGCTTGGGGTGGTGTCTTCCCCCTCCCTGCCCCCGTGTCGGGCGTCTTCGTTGTCGGTGGGGGCGTGGGTCGTGTCCCCCCGTTGTTGCTCTTCGTCGGCGGGGTTGTGTTTTCCCCGAGCTGCCCCTCGTGTCGGGCTTCTTTGTTGTCGTTGGGGGGTGTGGGTCGTGTCCCCCCCTTGTCGCTCTTCGTCGGCGGGGTTGTGATTTCCCCGCGCTGCCCCTTGTGTCGGGCTTCTTTGTTGTCGTTGGGGGGTGTGGGTCGTGTCCTCCCCCTGTTGTTCAAGGCCCAGGTTGAGTTAACCTGGTGGCGGTCAAGGAGGGGGAGCGGGTCGTATCCCCCCCCCGTGCTCAACCTCACCGAGTTGCTCAAGGATATTCAAGATGGCGGGTGAGCCGAGTCGGCCTTTGTCCCCGTCTCCGACGTCTCTGTCGCACAAGCGACGGGCGGGAGAGGTGGCCCTCGGGACTGAGGAGTCTCTCAGCCGGGGGTCGGCCATGGAGACGACTCGTCCCGGGCGAGGGTCGGAGGCGGCCGCCTCAGCCGTCCCCGCTCCATCACCTCCTACTGCCCCCTCGGCTGTGGTCCCACCGGGGGATAGGTCTTCCAACCCGGTGGCGGAAGGGGATGTGACTCCCATCCCCCGCCTTCCTGAGTCGCGGCTGCTACTCCCGCCGCGGCCTCGTCCTCCTATGGGGCCCCGAGCCTGGGCGTCTCCCAAGTCAGTTGGGGAGCTTCCCGACTGCATACTCAAGGAGACCTACATGGTCATCCCTGAGCCTCGGCGGACCGACGTATGGTACCGCCGGACTCGTCGCTACCCCAACCAGGTGACTCTACCTGATGGGGTGGTATGCGACCTACCAGCACTACTCTGTCTGGCGGACGCGCCTGAAGTCCAGGCGTTGTCAACTTCCCTCGCCATGGGGTCAGGCGATGTGGAGATCGACGACACTTGTGCGGTGGTGTCTACCGAGTGGTGTGCCCTTCCTCGTCCCTACCTGGGCGGAGAGGACGCCCACGCCCAACACGGTGTGGTGCGAGAGGAGTTCCGACTCCGGGGCTCCTCGGGCTTCCTCATCCACAGGTCGCGGGTGGAGTTCACCCACGTACCTCTGGAGGAGCGTGAGCACCAGTACCCTCTTCTCCCAGGGTGGTGGGAGACAGTGGAGGTACCTTGTGGGTTTCCGGCTCGGATCCCCCTAGTCGTAGCCTACTTTGGCTCTTCGTTACGCTCCAGCTCGGGGGGTAACCGGGTCTTTGCCTACCTCGCCACGCACTGGGTGGTCGTGGTGGCGAGGGGCTGGTACTCCGATGTAGTCCATCGGGGTCACCTGTGGCACCTCCCACCGACTCTGGTGGGGGGTATGCAAACCCTTGGCTTCCACTGGTTAGCCTTGGGGGCGGGGGACCTTGCTCCGTTCCTCCTCCAGGGCATGGTCGCCCTGCACAATCGACTCGATTGGGTGCAGTTGGACCCCTTCCTCCGCCGCAACAAGCGTTCGGAGCCGGGGTTGGAGAGTGAGCCACCCCGGGAGTTCGTCCATGTCACACATTCTCTGGTGCAGGGGCAGCTGCTCCTGCGTGAGGGGTTGGGGGACCCTTCCCTTCCCTACGCGGAGGGGGTTACTCCCTCTACGTCGCCCCCTGGCTCTGGGTGGGCGACGTCATCGGCGACGACTCGTCGTGGTGCTCATCGAGGAGCTCCTCGAAGCCGCGGGCGAGCTGTGCCGACGTCTTCCCCGCGGGTCGCGACTCCGACCTCGGGGGGTGTGGAGCCCACTCAGGCTCCACCCTTCCAGTTCCTCGAACCCTTCCCCGACGTGGCGTTGGGTCCGCTACGGGTCCGAACTCCGGTCCCGATGCCGACTGCGCGTGGCGTCGGCGAGATGCTTCCCAACTGGGGAGCCATCATGTATGACGCCACGGTGGAGGCCTCACTCGTGGCCTCCCTTGACACGTTGGCTTGGGTCACCCGGCGTGTCAGTCACTTCCTCGCGTCGGGCGATTCAGCCACGGCGCGACAGTCATTGGCAGCTGAGGTCACTCGCCTCGCGGTTGGACACGAGTTTGTCCAACGGCTGCTGTCGACTCAGCAGCAGCTTCCGCGTCACGGAGGGAGTACCTCCGGACATCTTTCTTACGACGGGGATGGGTCCGTGAGTCGGCGGGCCCCTCCCAGTGCTTCCACTCCGGGGCCCTCCCGAGTGAGTTACGCCCCTCCGCTACCGGCCTACGACCCTAGGGGTTCGTGGTCGGGCGGTCCCTATAGTAGTGGGGGTGGGCGTATGGAACGCTAGAGTCAGCGTTTGAACGACTTGTTCTTTTGCGAGGAGAGCGGTGTGTGTTCTTCTCGTTTTGTATTGTGCCATAGTCGGCTTTGTTAGTATAGAATCTTTGAAGAACCATGGTATGTGTTTGTACTCATGGTTGGCTTGCCGCTCTGCTCAGGCTTGGAGCATGGGCTTCATTCCCCGACGTACGAGTGCTACGTCGGCGTATAGATATGCCCGCAGCCTGGCAGTATCTACGGACCTTCTCTACTGGTAGGTCCTCTACAAACTCCCATGTGTCGGAAGTTGGTCCATACCCGAACCACCTGACTCGGAGCATGAGTCGCCCCGACTCATCGTATCCGTGTCCGACAAACTTGTCGAACACCGCCTCCAACGGTTTATTGGAGGAGGTCGGCAAGGATGGGACTTTCCATGCTTGCAAGGCCCTTTCCCAAGCGGGATCTCCCTCTGGGGGTTCGGGTGCGCGAGTCGCGTGATTCCCATTTATCGTCCGGATACCATCATCACTCTCGATGGTTAACCGCCGTCCATCCGTCTCAAGGATGTGATATGGTCCCAGAGTATTGAAGACCAATTTCCCTCCCTTATTGTCGTGGGAGTTGACATAAATCCAATCTCCAACTCGGAGCGGATCGCGACGATGTCTGACTCGGACATCGAAGTGCCTCTTGTAACGAGCTTGGGCCTTCTCCATAGTAGCCCGGACAAGGGGTATCATCTCCTCCAGTTTCTGGAGTAGAGAGGCTTTCGCCTGACTCGGTGTTTGAGTCGAAGTCTCACCCTCAGTCTGGGTGAGACGCTCCACAGCTACGGACGGAAGTCGTCGGGGGCAGACGAAGGCAAACGGTGCCTCTCCCGTACTAATGTGTACCTGGGAGTTGTATGCTGTCACTAGTAGTGACGCATAACGAGCCCATGTGACTACATGGTCATGGACATAGTGACGCAACTGGCACACTAGAGTCCTGTTGAATCGTTCCACCTGCCCATTAGTCTGGGGGTGGTAAGGGGTTGCGAAATTCGTCTGCACCCCCAACATCTTCATGACTCCCTGATACAGGACGGACGCAAACTGTGGTCCGTTATCCGAAAGGATAGAGTCGGGGATGCCATAACTGGCAACCCAGACGTCGAGTAACTCACTCAGAACGTCCACGGCTGTGATATCCTTGAGTGGGGATACCCGTGTGAGCTTAGTAAAGCGATCACACATCACCAGAAGGTACTCATATCCCTCTGGTGTTCGTGGTAGTGGACCGAGTAAGTCCCCTGCTATCGCTGCAAACGGCTCTGTTGCAGGAAAGAGTCTCATGGAAGAAGTCTGCCGGGACTCCATGAGTCTATTCTTTGCGCAAGTCGCGCATGCGGCTACATACCCGTGCACATCAGCCACGAGTGATGGCCAATAGTACTTCTTGCGTAGGGTCTGATACATCCTCGTAGACCCTGGGTGTCCACCCAACGGTGAGGAGTGCTCCCGTTGGAGGATACTCTTGCGTAACTCCTTGGGGACGACGACTTGCTGGTCCCCCTGGGTATATCCCTTACGGCAGAGTATGCCGTTGTCATTCAGGAAGAACCGAGTCGGTTGAGCCTGGTCGAGCTCCTTCCTGAGTCGTCGACAAAGTTTGTCGCTCTCCTGTGCCTGGACAAACTCATCCAGAGACACGGGTAATAGCTTGGCCATGCCAGGCATCCTCGGGTCGAGGACAGTTCCGGAGCGAGTGGTCACTGCCACATGAGGGAGTTCCTCAGGGATGGGGGAAGAGTCTTTCCCATCCGTCGGTATGCGAGACAACGCGTCCGCAACCGCATGCTTCGGGCCTGGCCGATACTCAACGTCATAATCGAACTCAGCGAGGCAGAGTCGCCATCGATTGAGTCGGTTATTCGTACAGGCTGTAGTGGTGAGTATCCACTTCGAAGCCTTGTGGTCACATCGAATGAGGAACTTCCTTCCTTCGATGTATGGCCGTAGCATGGAGACTGCCCATACTACGCCAAGGCCCTCTACCTCCGTCACAGAATAGTTCTTCTGGGCCGGTGAGAGTCCTTTGCTAAAATAGCCAACGGGTAAATACTCCCCCGAAGGCTGTTGTTGGAGTAAGCAACAACCGAGTTGGTCGTGACTTGCGTCCACATCAACAATGTAGTGAGCCCCCGGTCTGGGGATTGCTAACACCGGTGGGTTGCAGAGGAGTTCTCGCAACCTATCAAACGCTTCTTGCTCCAGGGGTTTGGGAGCATCCAAGCGCTTGGGCATCTTGGAACTTACCAAGTGGTTCAACGGTGCAGACACTTTGGCATAGTTCGCCACAAAGCGTCTGTATACGTTACACATACCCAGGAAGCTCCTGAGTTGTGTCTGCGTCTGGGGGAACTTCGCCCGACGGATGGCCATGAGGTTCATCTCATTGACCAGAATGCGACCTGGCCGGACTATATGGCCGAGGTACTCCACCTCATTACTAAAGAGGTGACACTTCGTAGGTTTGAGTGTTACTCCTGCTTCACCCAACAGGGTAAACACTCTGTCCAAGTGGGACAGGTGTTCTTCGGCAGTCCCGGAGAATACAATGATATCGTCCAGATACACCAGGGCGATCTGCCACTTGACTCCGGCAAGTATCAAGTCAATAGCACGCTGGAAAGTCGCAGGTGCATTGCAAAGCCCGAAAGGGAGCCGTGTACACTGATAAACTCCACAGTGACACGTGAAGGTGGTCAAGTGTCTGTCCTCCTTGCGGATGGGTATCTGCCAGTACCCCGCGTTGCAGTCCAACGTGGAAAAGTACTGTGCCTCACCGAGTGAGTCGAGGCAATCGTCCATACGGGGCAAAGGGTAACTATCCCTTACCGTCCGCTCGTTTAGCTTACGATAGTCGATGCAGAACCGCATCGTGCCGTCTGACTTGGGCACCAAGACTATGGGACTGGCCCACTCACTTGAGCAAGGCTCAATGACACCCATGTCTTGCATCCGTTGGACCTGCTCTCGGGTGAGTTCTCGTGAGTCTGGTACCATACGGTAGGGACTCAGGCGAACTGGCCTAGCCCCTGGCTTCAACACGATTCTGTGTTCGGTGGCCTTGATGAGCCCAAGGTCACCATTCCACAACTTGTGATGCTTCTGGATTAACTCATCCAGTCGTCCATGTAAACACTCCGGGATGTTCTCCCGATGTACCGTCGGCGACTTAGCCGTCGATGAACTCGATTGATCGGCAGAGCCTGCCGTTCCAATATCCTTCCATTGCTGTTGAGTCACAGCAACGACATTCCCCTCAAAGGTAGAGATCGACGCAATCTTCATGCCTCCGGGGAGTCGTCGAGGTTCCTCCGACGTGTTGAGGACCTCCACCCACCAAGTTTGGTCATCCCCACAAGTCATGGGGCCCTATGCAACTTGCACTTGGTGAGTATAATAGACTCGGTCCACGGGGGAAACGAGTCCATTCCCTCGAAACCGTGTGCGTACTCGCACAAAGGTCCTTGATCGGGGCGAGACTACCGTACCCTTACATACTCGTACATGGGTCGTTGAGCCTCCACCCTTGAAAGTGTTTTCCCAAGGTTGATGAGTCGTAGGGGAAAGAGTCCTCCCTTTACGCAATATGAGGACAGTCTCTCCATTACGCATTCGGATTATCCCTTCCGGTCCACAGACGGCCGGGACATAGAGGTCCAGATAGTCAGTTCCCAGGAGTACGGGGACTGACATATTGGAGACTACTCCAAAGTTAACCTGCGTCTGGAAGAACCCAATTCAAACAGTCAATGCAATAGACCCAACAGTGGGGAGGAGTCCCCCATTGACATCAAACATACGCCACTCGGGTGAGCCGGCGGGACTCACATCCGTCCCCTTTGGCAATAAGTCTTGCCTAATGAGAGAGGCAGCAGAGCCTGTGTCGACTATGACACGAGAGGTAAACTCATATCCATCCTGCAGCCAGAGTCGAGCTGCGACCTGGTAGTTACTCCCTACCAGCACTGACACAATCCGACTCGGGTCGTGCTTCTGAGGAGGGACCTTGTCTCTAGGCCTCACCCCTCGAGGTCGAGTCAGGACCTTCACTCTCCCATGGGTCGGTGAGTGTGAAGCAACCCGCTTCATTACCGCTGGAGCCTTTGGGTCAGTCTTAGTCCCAGCGGCTAGGCGTTTTCCTCATCCGACTCGGATGATGGAGTATCCTTGCCACTTGAGCTGGGGGAACAGGTTTCCCCCTTCTCAAGCGTGGACTCATTCTCTGACTGAGGTTGAGTCATGGCCGTCACACGTGTGGTGTGCGGCCGGGTATCCGAATCAGTCCTCGGAATACCGAGTTTCCCGATACGAGCCAACAAGGCTCTCAGTCGAACGTCCAGAGTGGGGCATTGGGCTGCCCAGTGCCCCGACTTGGAACACTGCCAACACGGCCAATCATTCACTGACGCCGATGGCCACGCTTTTCCCTGTGACTTATCAGGGATAGCGGCCACCATACCTTCCGTCTCTCGAGTTGAGGACGAAGGTACTGCAGGGTACGTCCGCGTGTAGGAAGGCACCATTGCAGTTCTGCGGAAGCGACTTGCTTCCACTCCCTTAGCTTCTTTCTCTCGTTCCTTCCGCTGCTCAGACACGAGCCAGCGGTACTCATCACCCTTAGTCTGGGCGATGCGTGCCAACTCCGCCAGAGTCATGGTCGGAGTATTACGCTCTCGCACAGTCGCTCGAGCTGCTCGGTGGACACCCTCCACAAAGCTCCTTGGTGAAGTCCTGAAGCATGAAAAACGCTTCAGCTTCAGAGACATCATTGTCATCGCAGGCTTTTGCGAACTTCCGCAAAAGCAGGAAGACATTCAGGGGTGGTGTCCCGTCCCATTCTGAACGGACCCCGAAGGATTGCGCAACGTGTTTATTGCGCCGGACCAGGGTACGGGCCTGACTATTCGAGTAGGTCAACGACTTGTTGACCAACCCATATGTCTCACAGTCGAAGACATCCTTGAACAATGGATTGTTCACCACGATCTTTCCTGGGACGACTCTAGTCCCAAGACGGTCCGTGTGAGTCACACGACCACGTCGGGTAAGATCCTCTTCACCCGACTTGCCACTTGCAGAGGACTCAGACTCTGAGTCCACCTCACGACGGAGAGTACGTCGAATCTCCCGTCGCTTCTGACGCCTCGAGGCCTGCTCAGGCGGAGAGGTGTTCCCCTTCAACGCCTTCCCCACCTCCTCTCGCACGACTTGTGCGATGGCAGTCATCACCGAGTCATCCACGATACCAGATGACCCAGGTGGAGCTTGACACGAGCTCCCACCCGGTCCTTCCGGCACCAGTCGTGGCGCGGACCCACCAACCCGGGGTACGGAACTCTCCGTCCCGTCACCTCTGCCGGTCGGCGGTCCCATGCCGAAGTGAGTGTCGTCACTCCCTGAAGAGGTTGCCGGAGCCTGACGCTGGCTCGGCGCTCCCACCGGAGAAGGGCGAACTCCGCCCGTCTCTTCCGGTGACGGCCTGGGAAGGAACCTGGCCGACCGCCGTCGGGGTTCAACTTCTGGACCCACCACATCCGCACTGCCCGGCCTGGGTGGTACTCCGTGTGGAATATGTGTTACCCAATATAAAGGATATGGGACCGACCGGCGCCCGGAAGGCAAAGAGGAAGCTATTACCGTAGAGGCAAAGAAGACAGACCTTTAGCTCCTGGACGTTCGATGGGGAGCAAGCCGGCCGAAGGCAGCGGCGAGTCCCCACGTCGCAGATAAGGGCGAAAACAATATGCCGGTCGAGCGACCGAGCGGAGGCCGGACGGCCGATCGCTACGAGCATAGCAATCAATATAAAAGATCCCTCCAAGGCAAGGACAGATAAACAATACAAAACAAAAGTAGTCCCCCAAAGGGCGAGCCACAAGCGGACCCATGCCAACAAGGCTGGGGCCACCAGTCAGGGGGGCTACAAGCCAGTAAATACCGGAATTCGGTACAAGGGGCGGATATGCTACATACCCCCGTTGCGAGCTTCGAGCCGTCCCGGCGAGGTCCGATCCGGTGCGGCCGGGCGGCCGGATGTGGCTACCTGCCAGCGTGCGGTGGAGGGGTCGCGTCCGCGTCGTCGTTCTGGAAGCACCGGGCCGTATGGCCGTCGGGCGCTGACTTGCATGCCTGGCCGGACGCCTCGTTGTCAGGGCACTATAAGTGTCTGGCACGTCGGTGCCGCGGAGCACTTGGCCGTCGGTCGGCACGTCTTTTGACGGGTGCGCCGGCTCGACCGTCGGTCGTGGCCGGTGGCTGGCCAGTTGGCTCGTTACGCCCCGCCGAGGGGCACTACGCGGCTGCCGTTGGCTGGCGGCCGAGATCGGCCTGTGCGGCTAAGGGGCCAGTGCGGCCGTGCGGCAGGCGCGGCGGCACGGCAAGGGCGGCCACGCGGCGCGAACGGTCAGGGGCGTCGGCCTGGCGGCAAGGGCGGCCACGCGGCGCGGTCGACCAAGGGCGTCGGCCGGGCGGCAAGGGCGGCCACGCGGCACGAGCGACCAAGGGCGTCGGCGCGAGGGCGGCCAAGTGCGGCCGTCGAACGGCAAGGGCGGCCAAGCGGCGCGGTCGGCCAAGGGGCACGAGTGGTCAAGGGCGTCGCGTCTTGCGGCAAGGGCGGTTACGCGGCACGAGAGACCAAGGGCGTCGGGGCGAGGGCGGCCAAGTGCGGCCGTCGAACGGCAAGGGCGGCCAAGCGGCGCGGTCGGCCAAGGGGCACGAGTGGTCAAGGGCGTCGCGTCTTGCCGGTTGGCGTCAGTTGCTTGTGGCTATTGCCAGTATGGCAGACGAGGTTGCCCCGGTGGTGGGCGGTGGTGAGGCGGAGGCATCGCTTGATGAATGTGCGGGGGCCGCACGGCCGGTGGTGGGCTGGTATCGGAGCCCAAGGGCGACCTATATGTTTGACGGTGTCGGGTTCGTGGCGGACCCGCCGTTGATGGAGGCGGCGCGGACCAATCGGTCATTGGCTCTACAGCGTATCCGCGACGCGCGGTGGGCGTCGTTGCCCAACTTCCGGGACGCGTCAATCGACGGGCGGTTCTACGAGGGCGAGTCCGTGTCGGACGTCCATGGTCATGCTGACTTTGGTCGTCATGGGCCGGAACGGCAGGCGTACGAGGTGTTGTCGTTGTCCAAGGAGTTGCTGCGGTACGGGGCGGCTGGTGGTCTTCACCCTTATCATCGGCGTCTGTACGCTTGGGCGCTTGCCTTTCGTGTCGGGCAAGTTGAGACCTTTGTGGTCGCGGCCAACAACTTCGGCCGTCTTCGCCGGCTGTGGCCTTCGGCCGTGTTCTTGGCACGTGACTTGGCCGAGCGGCTTGATGTGCCTATCGCGGAGGACCATGCGCTAGAGGAGTATCTGGCCCTGTTGGCTGACAAGGTTGCCCATGGGGTGCGTCCGGCGGGCGTCGAATTTGGTCCTGCGACCTGTTCGCTTCCTCACCCGTTCCGGGATCCGACGACGTCGATTCGTCTTCGTAGGTCGTGGGACCTGGCGGCCTTTGAGCGTCGCGGCCTTTTGGCGCCGGCTTGGGCGTCCAGCCTGGGGCGCGCACGCCCGTTCTTCGACCTGAAGCGTTGGCTTCCATCACGGCCATCGTGGTGGGTTGAGTACGGACCGTACATGGAGACGCCGGCGGCATTGTCGTACGTCGCCAGTGGGCTCAAGGACGCAGATAACGCGGCTTGGGGCGTCGTGTACGACGAGTTTTTCTGCTTTGCCTTGGCGGCTTGGGTGCATTGGCTTGTCCATGACGCACGTTTTTGCTGGTTGCCGGACCAAGTGACCGAGTGGTTCGACGGGTTGGACGTGTCGCGGCTGGCCGATGGGCCCGGGGGTGAGGAGCGTCTTGCGACGTACCACCGTATGCGTGATGCACACGCCGTCTTCCCGTGGACAACCATTGTCGCCGACGTCCGCCGACGTGATGAGCGCACCAAGGCGGCTCGCCAGGTGTACGTCAAGTTGGACGCGACGGCCAAGTATGGCTTCGTTCTTCGTCAGCCGTGCGGCGCGTATGATTGGAAGTATGACGCCTCGTGGGAGGGTGGTGACGAGTCGTCCGGACCGGGTCGTGGTCCCGGTCGTGGTCGTGAGACCGGTCGTCGGGTGCGGGACGCGTCTCGGTCGTTGTCGCCGGTGGCCGGTGCGGGATCAAGTGACCGTGTTAACCCTGGTGTGGTTGCCCCTGTGTCCGGTGGGACCGGTGGCACGGAGCCGATCTGGCCGTCGGAGTGGGCCCGTGTGGGTGCTGTTGCCCTGTTGGGTACTGACCGGGTGGGTGCCTTGGCTGGGCAAGTGGTGCCTCGTGGCGCAACGGCTGGGGCGTTGGCCATTGCTTGGTCTCGTCAGACCGTGGAGATTGATGACGTTCTTCGTCGGGTCAGTGGGATGACTGAGTCGGAGGCCGTTGAGGCTTTGGTGTTGACGGTCTCCCGTTTGGCGGATCCGTCTCGCATTCGCGATAGCTTGCTCAGTGAGCTGCGTCGTGCGCCCTCGGTGGAGGCTCGGGCTGCGAGTCCTCGTCGTGTTGACGTTGGTGCCATTCTTGGCGTTCGTCGTCGACAGATGTCGGATGACGAGGAGGAGGATGCGCCTCGTACGCCGGCTCGGCGTGTGCGCTCGCGCAGTTCGTCTTTTGACGAGGGCTCGCGACGTCGCCGTTGAGGGGGGGGTTGGGAGGTGAGGGTGTTGCCGTACGGCTTGTGTTAGTCTTGTTTGTACTTGTGTTGGCCCTTTGGCTTGTTGTTTGTTTGTTCGTGTTTGAACATGAAGGCAGCCCTGGCCCATTCTGTTGTCTTTTTGTCCGATGTTAGGACTGGCCGGAGTATCTTCGACTCATGACAGAGCCGTTTGGCTTTTGAGAACCATGAGGCATGTTCCCAGCGTGGGGTGACCAGGAGGGTGTCCTTTGGACTGGATTGTAGCTCTGTGACCACTTGGTCAAGGGTGTGGGTGGGGGGTACCCTTAGGCAGATGCCTTGTGAGTTCTGCTCCGAGGCAGTGACATGCCTCTCCGGCTGGTAGCTCAACTGGCCATAGTGCTTGGTGAGTTCTGGGAGTTCCCAGAGTGGTCCCCATGTGGGGGAGGTGAAGTTCCGGCATGCCTCTGGCAGTGTTGACTTCATGTAGTACACAGGGATGTTTTCCTGGACCGAGCGGTCTGCGTTGTCCCATTGGACATTAGCCTGTACCACCCCCCATGGGTCGACGTAGACCGCGAGTATGTGTGGTTGCCAAATAGCGGCGGCTGCGCCAGTGAGCGCAACAAGTCCAGTTGCCAGAGCGACCTTGGTGGTTGGCTTTCGTGGCTTCCGCCACGTGTATCCAGGTATTTCTACCTTTTTGGATCGCAAATGTCGAATGACAAGGTTACGTGGCAAGTTTTCCACTGGTTCCCACGTGTCGTCCTTGGGGGTATAATCATACCATCGGACTTTGAATTCGTACGAATCTCCAGACCGTCGGTGAGACATGAGTTTTTCGATGACGTATTCGTCGTGGACGGTTGGCTCCGGCCGTGGTTTGTCAAACCCATCGAGTAGTGGACTCATTGGAGTTGTCCGGCCGGGGTGCCGCAGTGGCATGATCGCTGTTGATGCGTTTCTCGATACCATCGACGTCAATGACGAAGGTAGAGTCGTCGGCGTCGACGACCATGAATGGCCCGACGGCCTTGCTCTGCAGCTTGTTAGCTCGTTGATGGTTTGTCGTATAGACATAGTCGCCGATCTTGATCTTACGATTGCGCGTCCCAACGTGGGCATCGAAGTTACGTTTGTAACGTTGTTGAGTCTTGGCGAGGGCCTTGATGACGGCCGGGATCTGCAGCCGCAGTCGGGCCATGAACTCGCGCTTTCTCGCGAGCGGCGATCCGTCATTGAGGGTCCCTCTTTGGGATATGGACGTGCCTGGTGGCAAGTTACGAACCGACAGGAAAGGGACACGTCGTGGGATGACAAGCTCGAATGGCGCTAGTCCAGTGGACCGATGTGGTTGGCTGTTGTAAGCCATAGTCAGGACGGGCAGAAGCTCGTCCCAGCGCTTGGGGTCCTCGGTCACGAAGTGACGCAGTTGTGTAGCAATCGTACGATTGTACCGTTCGACTTGACCGTTGGTCTGTGGGTGGTACGCGGTGGTGCGCACCGTCTTGACTCCGAGTACCTTCATCACGGCGATGAAAAAGTTTGACATGAACTGGGGTCCTTGGTCGGACAAGATCTTGTCCGGTGAGCCATAGCAAGCTAGCCAGTGTTCAATAACAGCGGATGAGACGGAGATGGCCGTGATGGTCTTGAGTGCGATGCACTTTGTAAGCTTTGCAAAGCGGTCCGTAATGACCAAGATGAATCGATTTCCGCTTTTGCTTGCTGGCAAGGGGCCGAGGATGTCGATCGACAGTTCCGTCAGTGGTTCTGACGCCGGGAACAGGGTCAGAGGCGTCGTATGCTTACGCAACGCTAGCCGGTTCTGTGCACAAGTGGTGCAATTGGTGATGGTCTTGTGGATATCCGATATCATGGATGGCCAGTAGAACTTTGTTCTCATAGTGAAGTACATCTTGTTCATGCCCGGGTGGGCGGCCGTGGTGGCCATGTGTTGGAGCTTCAAGATGACATCTTGTTGCGACTTGGGGATGACCAGTTGGTCTCCATACACAGTTTGCGACGCAGTGCGTTGTTGTCGTCAAGGTAGAATGACTTGTGTCCTCCGTTGTTGACGCTGTCGATGATCGACTTGCAGAAATCATCCGATTGTTGCTTGTTAATGACTTCATAGAAGTCAAGAGGCTTGGGGTCGGTTGTGCCTGTGTACCTGTCCGTTTGGACGCCGTGTGCCGTCTGGGCCACCGCTGGACATGGTATGTCATCGTTGATCGTTTCGTTCATCGCGTTATTGTCCGCGCGGGACAGGAAGTCGGGCAGGTGGTGACTAGCACCTGGCTTGTATTTCAGTTCGAAGTCGAACTCCGCGAGACGCATACGCCATCTCATCAACCGACCGCTAGAGTCGGCAGTGCTGTATATCCAGCTAAGGCTTTGATGGTCCGATCGGATTATGAAGTGTTGTCCTTCTAGGAAGTGCCTCAACTTGAGGACAGCCCACACAATGCCAAGGCATTCTCGCTCCGTTGTGGAGTAGTTGAGCTCCGCTGCGTTAAGAGCGCGGCTCCAGTAGCCGAGTGGCTGTGGTTTTTCCATCGTCGTCCGCTTGGAGTAACGTGCAGCCGAGTTGATACGCACTTGCGTCGACATCGAGCGTTAGCTCACGCCCAGCCTTAGGCAAGGCCAAGATTGATGGGTGCACCAAGGCGTCACGGAGGTCCTCAAAGGACGCCAACTCCTCGGTCGAGGGTGGGGACAGGTCCGGTGGGACGTCTTTCTTGGTCAACGCGTTTAGCGGTCGGGCTCTCTTGGTAAAGTCTACCACGAACCGTCGATAGACGTTGCACATGCCGAGAAAACTCTTGAGTTGGGTCTTGGTCTTGGGGAACGTTGCTTGACGCAGGGCGTCGGTGTTCTTGTTAAGAACGTGGAGTTTACCAGGCGTTATGCTGTGGCCGAGGTACTCCACCTCGTTGGAAAACCACTTGCACTTCTCAAGATTGAGAGTCACGCCGGCCTCCCGTAGTCGGGTAAGGACCTTTTCTACATCATGGATGTGTTGTTTGGCGGTTGCGAGAAGATGATGACGTCGTCTAAGTAGACGAGGCAGACTTGCCACTTGAGTCCGGAGAGTATAATATCCAGGGCACGTTGAAACGTCGCCGGGGCATTGGTCAAGCCGAATGGCATCGTTGTCCAGTCGAAGATGCCATAGTGCGTTGTGAAGGCCGTTTTTCTTGGTCCTCCTGCCGCAATGGCACTTGCCAGTACCCAGCGGTACAGTCGAGAGAGGTGAATACTTTGGCGTCTCCAAGGGAGTCGAGACAGTCCTCCATACGCGGGAGGGGGTACGCATCCTTCTTAGTGATGCTGTTCAACCGTCGATAATCGACACAAAACCGGGCCTTCCCATTTTTCTTCGGTACGATGACGACCGGACTGGCCCAGTCACTGTGACTTGGTTTAATAACCTTGAGCTTCAACATCTTGTTGATTTGATCGACGATGATCGCCCGTTTGAACGCACTGGTTCGATAGGGCTGCGCCCTTATAGGGGCAACCCCAGGTGGGGTGACGATGGCGTGCTCTCTAGCGTGTATGACCCCGAGGGTCCCGTCCCACATCTTGCCATGCTTGGCCAACATCGACTTAATTTGCGCGTGCAAATATTGGGGAGCCCCGTCGAGGTTGATGTCGTCAAGTGACGGTTTGGGCTGTTCGGTCTCTGGGTCGGTTGACCCCGTATCCTCCGTCGGGGCGGCGAGGACTTGCCCGAGGTGGGGCTCGGCAAACGCGAGGACGCAGCCCTTTCGCAGGATGGCCGTGTTTGGCCCGAAGTTGCATACCTTAACCAGAAATGGTTCGTCAGGTTTGATGGTGGCGAGTCCGCGGGCGACTGCCATGGTCTTGTGTCGGCACAATCGTGCGTTTGGTTGAAGAGTAACCAGTCCCGGCGTGTCACATCTGACCATAATCCATTCCTCGGTCTTGCCCTTGAGGCGCGTTTGTTTGCAAGCACGGATCTTGGTCGACCCCCCGGCCCATTGGGGCTCCATGACGTCGTCTTGACGGATGCTCAGGATTGGGGAGTGGCCGATCGAATGGTTTTCAGCACCTTGCCAAACGATACGTTTGCGGGCGGGCAGGATTGCCTCGATGTGCTTATCGATGAACTCGGTCCCGAGTATGCACTTGACCGACAGGTTTAGCGTAACGTAAAAACGTTCAAAGGCTTGAACCCCTCCGGTGTCGATGAACAAGTGGATGGCTTGGAGAGCCTTGATTGTTTGCCCGTTGGCATCAACAATGGTGCGGTGCACTGGTTAACGTGTCGGCGTAGTCGCGCCAATGTGGCGGTAGAACATCCGGCCGGATGAGGTTGACGCCAGCTCCGGTATCGAGGATGGGTCTCATACTCCGCGTGTTCGCGAGCTCCGTGCCTATACAGGCGGCGATTTCATAATGTCGATGAGCTTTGCTCAGTATCTTGGTGACCTTAGGTCTATCTTGTCGGGCAGGCAAGGGTGCGTCGGGGAGACTGCCCGGTGGTCCTCGACTTACTCGTTTTTTCGAGTCGGCCTTGCCGTCGCCGGCGTCGTTGCTTTCGACGTCGTCGTCGTCCGCGTCCGGCAGGACTTCGTTCTCGACAATCGCATTGATCTGCTTGCGGACCGACTCGTCGATGAGTGCCATCACTCGTGCCTGACGTCGTTCACGACGGGGCTTAGGGCATCGAGAGGCAAAGTGTCCGCGCTCGTTACAGTTGTAACAGATGTCGTTCGCTCGCAGGTTGGGCGTGTCCGTGCGGACAGCCCTAATGGGTGAATGGTCGATCGACCGTGCGCGCTGGGGGCTCAGGGGTAGAGTCGATTTGACTAACCTTGATCATGGCTGGCCGGCTGGCCTTGATGGACTGCCGCAGGCGCGTGGCGCCTTCCCAAAACCCTTGGGCAGCTGCCACTGTGTCCGCCATTGGGCGATCAGGGAACTGACTGTCCAGAACACGGACGTTTGGTTTTGATGAGGTCTGAAAGACCGTTGATGAAGACGTCCTTTACGTCTTGGGCGGAGAACAGGCCACAGAGGCGATCGCACGCCGCCTCCACGCGGGAGGCAAACACGCGCGGGACGTTTGTGTCCGCTTGATTCATCGTAATGATGTCGTGGTAGGCCGTTGCCAAACCGGCATGAGTTGCGTACTTCTTGAGAAGCCAGTTGACTCCTTCACCATAGGTGGTGAGCTCGTAGTGCTTGCCACTGACAACCGTGTTGGCCGCGCTGGCGAATGCGCGCTTGGCGGCTCCCGCCAGCCGGAAGGCGATCAAGGGAACGCCCGGCCGTGGGTCAGCCCTGCCGCGTCGCAAGCTCTGCGAAAGGTGGTGAGGAAGGTGAAAACACCGAGGGGGTCGCCACCGTTAAAGGTCTCTTGACCCTGGAACGCCCCGTCTAGGCGCTTGTTCATCTTGCTAGCAT